>ML790609.1:95901-118808 GCA_009831015.1 Picea engelmannii | reverse complement strand
AAATCCGTATTTATGAAATTTTGGATTTAATATTCTTCCCACATACTTGCACCGATTGTGCTTGTTGTTTCTATTTTGCCTGAATATCTTCATAGCTTGTTTTTCCATAATTTAGTGGCCATGTATCTCATTTATGTTGTTTTGTATCTGTTAATTCTACTAAATCACACTACCACACATCAAATGAAAAAGCTGGGTAACTAACCAGCCTCGAAGGCATGGCATCTACTGACCTTGTGCGAGGTCATGTTGACTAGTGCCACAATTAGTAACGTGCGTACCATACTTTTTCACTGGAGTAGCAATTTGCGCACCATACGTTTTCACTGGAGTAGTATTAACTTGGCGTACCAAACTTTTTCACTGGAGTAGAAATTTGCGTACCAGACGTTTTCACTGGAGTAGAAATAACTTGGCGTACCAGACTTTTTCATTGGAGTATCCCTCTTCGTAGCAGACTTTTTCAATGGAGTATAAGTAACTTGGTGTACCAGACATTTTCACTGGAGTAGCAGTAACTTGGCATACCAGACTTTTTCACTGGAGTAGCCCTCTGTGTACCAGAATTTTTCACTGGAGTGGTAGTAACTCGGTGTACCAGACTATTTCACTGGAGTATCCGTACACATCACCCTGACTGGTGCCACAGTCAGTGCCTGATCATGAACCACCTATTGCCCACTCTATGCCACACTGCTTCTTGGAGTCGCATCTTTAATTCATCACACTTCCATAGCACTTCCCTCTACCTAGGGAAATCCTTTTGAACCACTCCAAGCTTGTCCCTGAAGTACTCAAACTTCACTCTCAACAAAGGCTTGGTCAACACGTTTTCTATCTGCTCATATCTAGCGACATACTGGAGCTTCACTGCTCCCTTTTGCACCATATCTCAGATATAATGGTACTTGATTCTCGATATGCTTGGAATTGTCATGAAACACCGGGTTCTCTCTCAACTTCACACAACTCTGGTTGTCACATTAGATACAAGTCACCTCTAACTCGAGATCAAACAATCCTATAAGAAGCTTCTAAAGCCACACTGCTTCACTGCTAACTGAACACGCTGCTATGTACTTTTCCTTAGCCATACTGAGTGCCACACTTATCTGCTTCTTCCTAAACCATGAGATCATAGTTGATCCTAAACTGAAGCAACATCCAGATGTACTCTTCTAGTCTGCAACACTACCGACCCAATCTAAATCAGTAAATCCTTGTAGGCTTATCTCACGATCTGAAGCATATATGAGTCCATATTCAAATGTACTTTTCAGGTACCCCATCACATGTTTTGCTGCAATAAAGTGAACACGTCTCCGCTCAACCATATACCGACTCAATGTGTTCACTGCAAAACATATATATGGCCTTGTGTTCGTTAAGTACATCAACAAACCAATCATCTGTCTATGCATGGTGGCATCCACTGCGTTTGAAGATGTATCACTCAATAAATTCAGAGTTTTCACCATCGGTGTATGCATAGATTTACAATCCATCATTCTGAATCTCTTCAGAGTCTCTACAACATGTTTTCCTTGGCACAGGAAAATATGATTTGGTTTCTGCCACACCTCTAGACCCAAGAAATAATGCATCATACCTAGGTCTTTCATCTCAAACTCTGATGCAAGCTTTCTCTTGCACTCAACAATGAGCTTCTCGTCTCCCATTAGAAATAGGTCATCCACATATAATAGTAATATCACTGTACCATCGTCCACAACCTTGTAGTATAGGTTGGAATCTTCTTTACTCTTGGTAAATCCCAAGCTCATCACAAAACTATTTGATCTGGCATATCATGCCCTGGGTGTCTGCTTAGGCCCATACAAATCCTTCTTCAATCTGTAGACATGAGACTCCTTCTCATGTATCTTGTGGCTGCTCTATGTACACTTCTTTTGGCTACTGGAGCAAGTGTCTTGTCATAATATTCTCCCTCTTGCTGGGAGAATTCTCTGGCCACTAATCAAGCTTTGTACATCTCTATATTGTTATCTGCAACATGCTTGATCTTGTAGATCAACTTGGAAGTCACCATCGACTTCCCTTATGGTCTCGAAACCAAGGAAAATATCTATATCCCAGTCCTTTTGACTGGCTTCCTCCTTTGTCACTGAAACAAGATAATCTTCTTAGGAGGTCTCATATAAGATCGAAGCCTATGAAGCTTCGATCTAGCCTCCTCAACTCATGGAACATGTTTATCAGTCTTGGAAGATGTCTCTCTCTTCCATCTGAATCTGAGGAGGAATGCTTTCTGAATGAAAGTCTCTAAGCCACTGAATCTCTCTAAGATCAGGCTCACTTTGAGTCTGCATGCTCCCTCTCAAGCCTGAATCCCTCTGAGTCTATATAATCTTCGGAGCCATCTGCTCCCTCTGTGTATGATTATTTCTTCTGAAGCCTTCTATTAACTGTCCTAGGGAGGCTACTCCTCCCTACTGGATCTTGTAGGATGACTCCCTCTGAACTTTAGATCCTTCCGAGATGGTACTTGGTGGGGCCACCCACCTCACCACTGGTGGATCCATCTGCTCCTCATGACATGGCTTATCAATGCTATATATCTTTGCATCCTGCAAAGTGTCATGGGATCATGTTGATCTCTTCCTGGTTACTATAATGATTCTGGGTAGGCCCTTCTGGCTCTACCAACTCTTCCTGATGATCTGATGAGTGATCAATTGTACTAGAGGGATTTCTTCGATCATCTTTGGAGCCTTCTGCTCCTTGCAATCAATCTCCATATGAGATACTTAATATCCCACAAAAGTACCCTTCTTCGTCTTCTTCTTCTTTGGTACATGGATGTATATGTTCATGTATACAACTTCTTATCTAGATAGTTTGCTCCATGTCTCAAACTAGAGTTATCACCTTTGACCTGCCTCAAACAAGAAAAACAACAAGGGAAAACAATAGAAAAGAATAATACTCTTATAATAATAATAAGAACAATAACGAGAACAATCGTCACAGTAGCTCCTTCTCAAAGCTATCACTTGTGACCTGCCTGGAACAAGAGCCAAAATAAAAAAATGCAATAATAAGAAATAGGAACAGCCGTCATAGTAGCTCCTTGTTAGATCTATCACTTGTGAAAAATAAAAAATAAAAAATACAATAATAGGAAATAGGAACAACACTTTTCTAGTGTTGTGACCAATCATTCCTCCATGGTAACCTTCATGGAAGTTACAAGATAACCTGCCCAAGACAAGAGCAATAAGAGAAAAAGTATAATAGCATTTTCACAAGAACATATCCATGTTAACAAGAATAAAAGACAATTTCATGGTAATCATCATATTATTACCAAGGTGACCTGCCTAGAAGCAAAATAAGAAGTATCTCCTAGAGGAGATGTTAGTTCATCTTGCAAACAAGTACAATAAGCATTTATATCAATAGTACTCACATGCTACCAAGTATTCATTGTATCTAGTAGTAATATAATCTTTCAAGGATTGATGTCACAACTATAGTGTTTACTTGTAATGTATCAATTATCAAGCTTGATATGTGCAAATTGGAAACTTGTTAATTTAATCAATCAAACCTAGAACCTGGAGTCTTATCTTCAAGAATGAGTGTTGTTGATTTCCCTCTGAGTCTCCTTCACTCAAGATGACAAGTATTCTCTCCAACCTGTCCCTTGTACTAAGACAATATGCTTTCTTGACAGAAATCTGAGTTAGGGAATAAAAATCAAGTAATCTCGAAAATATCAACCTTAATCAACCTAATACTTTGACTAGAGTCAGCTTATAACTTTAACTTTGACCAAAGGTTAGTATGACAGTCATAACTTCAATAGATAAAAATACAACTAGATGTTCATAAGATCACAATAATTCCATAACAACTAGAGGCATATCAAAACAATCAAACCTGGAGTGCATTGTTCCTCTGAACGTGCTGTATCTGAGATCCCTCTAGATCTACGATTGTTGTTTGGACAAAAGATCCTTTTTCCTTCAAATACCCTTAAGATAATGATACAGTTTAAACATATACAAGTACATACCTCCGACAACAGCGATAAACAACAACATGCAGTGGCACCATCTGGCAGCAACGACAAGGAATGCCGAACCCTAAAACTTTAAAGTGCTCCAACTTGCAATTTAAAAATAGTTGGAGATGCGCTAGGGTAAGGCGCACTAGGACAACCAAAGATTAGGCCCAACGTTTCATAGAAACTTCATTGGTCTAGAGGAACTGTAACTGGTACTGCAACTGACATTGCAATTGGTGCTGCAACTGGCACAAAAAAATTGGCATGAAGGAACTGGCATGAAGGAACTGACACAAGAAACTAACACGAAGGAGATGGCACTGCAACTGCAACTAGTACTGCAAATGCAACTGCAACTGGTACTACAACTGCAACTGGAACGACAAACCTAAGGTTTTATGAGGAAACCCTAATTTCTCAACTTCAGAAATCCTAATTTCTCAACTTCAGAAATCCTAATTTCTCAACTTCAGAAATTTGTAGATATGATCTGGGGAAAAGATGCGCCCTACTTAGGAGACCTTCTTAGTGGGTTCAGTAAGTGCTCAACAAGCTCGACAATGGGAGAAACTGAGGATCTTCCTTCCAGCGGTTAGAATGTTACGAAGGAAACTAGCTCTGATACCATGTTAAATTTTGGTATGCTCATTTAACCATAGACAATGTCACATCATTGTCACCCAACCATAGGAATTCACATATGGCACCCACGAGCACACTAACCTTTACTTAGAATAATTTCGACAAGCCTACTCTAGAACCAATAGATAAACCCTAGCCACAATACTGTTGTAGCATCATAACAATAACCATACAATGATAGCGTACCTTATACCAAGAGAAGCATGAGAGAGATACCAGAAAGAACATTGCACTATTCCTCCAGACTTGCGCCCTCTCCAACTGCAACTGTTGCTCTCCAAACTTGCGCCCTAGCTGCCACTGCAGTTCCTCCTTAGACTTGCGCACTGGCTGAGTGAGTGAATGTGTGAATGAGCTAAGGCATCACCTTTATTTATACTTATTCTTCCAATGAACTTTTCCCATAACGCCGACCTGTCTTTTCTGGAAAATATAATTTACTTTGACTTTTTTCTAGCAGGGTTGATTTCTCTTTCTGGGTTTTCTATTTCTTTATTATTATTCTCCTTGGGATGACTTCTCTTCTAGAATTTCCACACATATGTTTAATGGTTCTCTTACTTCCAGAACATTCTATTCTAAGTACAAAGGTTACACTTGGAGGTTAATACCTCCCACAATTACCAAAACATCAACAGGTCTCATAATCTCCCGCAACCAAATATGTTGTTGGTCCCACAACAACCAAACACACTTGCTTGATGTAGTATCTCATGTCACACTTATTTGATACTTTGATTATTGAGTAGCACTTTCATCACCAAGCCGCCTTTACAAGTTTTCAACTTGGTGCTTCACTAGATTGCCATCTCTCTCTCTCTCTCTCATTACATAGAAAAAATTAATAAAGAAACATCAACATCCCATGTGCATCATTTGTTGGTGTTGAGATTATCAACATTAAAGCTAGAAGAAGTATCATCATATTGAATCTACAATATGCCTCTTAAATGGAACTTTAAATTGTTGATGTAGAGGGGAAACCTCCTAGCTTGAGGGAAGGATAAAAGGATCCTCCAAAAGATAGATCCCTCAATCCATCTTCAATGTCTTCAACAATATTTTCTATCTACGATAGATATGGAAAGAAAAGGTAACTATAGTGTCAACATGCATGAAATTAAATGATAACACTTTAGTGCTTCCCCCCAACCAAGTTGTCATTGGTCCCACAATGACAAAAAAATTACATTGAAGGGGATTATGATGGACGATTATTAATTTTTCTCTCTTTAAAAAAAAAGAATTTATCCACCAAAAATATGGTTTTCAAACTAATTCCTGCAAATGGTACCACAAGAGTTTTCACAATTCAACTTTTTTTTTTTATCATCACCCACTCTTTTTTTTTTTATAAATAAAAAGTAATACATTTGAAATACTAAAATAAATAAATACTTGATACTCATTCAAGATTCTATAATGGTTGTGTATGACTGGTACCAATCCAAAGGGTCCTATAACAATGTGGTTGTGTTCTATAGCAACTTGTGATGTTCTGCAACAATCTATGATGTTTTGTAGCATCCTATAGCATTCTATAGCAACCTATAGTGTTTTGCAATAAACCGTAAGGTTCTATAGCATTGTTGTAGTGATATGCAACAAGTGGAAGGTTTTCTAGCAATGTTGTAGTGTTCTACATCAATTGAAAGGTTTTGTAGCATTCTATAGCAACTAGAAGGTTCTATATCATGAAAAAGTGAAGAATTGTATGTAGAATGGAAGCAAAATAAATCTTCTACAACTTTTCCATGGGCATCTTGTTGATTGTAGAATCTAAAAAAAACATGGATTTTTTTTTTTCTTTTTTTAAATTTTTTCACCAAATGATGTCATCCAAAAATTATTTTTCTAACATTCCAAAGTACAATAGACCCCAAAGAGGTTTTCACCATTAGAAGGTTTTGTTTTTTGACATAGCAAAAAATGATACTAATGTTGAAAATGCTAATTTCAAAAAGTAATATTACAATTGAAAAAATAAATAGCTTTGTTTTTTGACATAGCAAAAAATCATACTAATGTTGAAAATTCTAGTTTCAAAAAATAATCATTACATTTGAAAAATAAATAGCGTAAATAAATCTAAAGCAGATTAAAATATAACAAAAATGACAAATACTTGCTACTATGTGAGTTTGTCGAGAATGTAGCCATGACTATGTTGAGAATATTCACATTCCTCCCTAACTTGTTTATTTTCCCTTGGGAGAGATAAAAATGTTTTGCCTCCAAGAATTCCAAGAGATTCTCACACATTTTCCAGCTAACAGAGAAGACCGTGTTTCCACCTTTTGGAAGATGAATTGGATTAAGATGATGCCAAAATTTAATGGGAACATGGAGGTCGTTGTTATATTGTCAAAATTTCACTACCAACGAACAGTGAATCACCAAGTTATAACAAAATTGCATATACAGCCATTTCACATTTTTGAGGGGTAAACATATGAATATCAGGATAATTTTTGTGAACACGTGTATATATATGTTCTAAATAACCATAATCAAAATTTGCTCTTCATCTGGATTCATTTGTCTCTTGTTATGGCAAAAATATGAAACCGATTTTTAACATTGCAAATATGAAACCGATTTTTAACATTGCTTTTACAATAGCTTGGGTGCTTCTGTGGCAACTATGTTTTTGAGATTTTATGCACGCCGCAGCCACGGGGGACGTATGCTCCCATGCCCCTAAAGGCTCTCACCCATCTCCGCTCTCATGCGTCATATCCCTCCATCCCCTTGGATCAATCCCTCATGCTCCTCTACATCATTTCTCAGAACGGGAAAGAACTCGTGGATTTTTGTGCCAAATCTGCTGGCAAAGAGGACAATACTCCCCCAAAACAGGTAATGAGCTACTTCATATCCGAATTTGGCTCAAATTTTTTGTATTGTTTCAATAAGCTCTTGGTAGGGTGGCAGAGAAGTGTGAGTAGCGCATTCATCATGGCCAACAAGAGGCAATGAACGAATTCAAGGATGCTTCAGCTTCAACAGGAGTTGGATGACACGTGCTCATTGGTTATCTCCATCCAGAGTAAAGTGGGCACTCTTGCATCCCAGGTGCTTACAGTACTAGAGTTGATAGTGAACCATAGACAATCCTTCCAATATTTGCATGACGAGGTAGACGCCCTTAGAAGTCAATTGGGAGAAGTTCAGCTTCAACCAACATTTCATGGTCAGCAGGGAATCGCGCCAGCAGGCTCTGAATCAACGAATTCTATCCCAAGGCCACAATTGCTCCTTGACCTCAATGTTGCAGTACCGCAGGAACGAGATGAAGAAATGGAGGACGCAGAGGAACATAACAGGTTCTCCCTTAAGTTTCAGTTTACATGAACTTCCAATTTTGGTGTTGTTTACGAGTTTTTTTTACAAGATCTATCATAGAATTTTTGAATGGAACGACTGTAATTTTTTTGTGAAACAATGTAATTCTCAATCCCAACACAGTCTAGCCTCATTTCTAGAACTTCTAACCCTATGGGAACATTTTTACTCTGTATGTATAAATGAGAACTTCTAACCCTATGGGAACATTTTTACTCTGTATGTAATTTGTTGTTTCCTTAGTGCAGTCTTTATATGATACAAATTTCTCAGTTTTGAGTAAAAAAAATTGAAAATAAATGCAGTGGATCTTGAGGCATACCTCTAAGTTATGATTGTCAAGATTATCTTCGAACCTCCAAGCAAATTCCTTATTTATCATCCTTTGTCAATTGGTATCTTTCGTTTAGTCTGGGCAGGGGAAGACCGTTGCTCCGTGTTTTCCTTTTCTTCTCCAAAAGCAATGGTCTTCAACTAGATTTTTGATAACTAGATGAAGCTCTCCACTTTTCCTAATTTTCCTGCAATTTAGTTAGTATTTCGAGTTCTTGATACACCCATTGGTTGATTTCTTTGTCAATTCACACAACCTACAATGACATAATTAATGCACACTAAATATGACATCCAATGGAGAGGTTCTTGATAATTTCTCTTGTTGATCTACTCACCATGTGTTTTTTCTAAATCAGTGCAAAGAATCTACTGTGCCTTTAATATCTTCGCAGCTTCATCACCAAAAATGACATTTATTTTAAATGCCCTTCCTATGACAGGAATAATGGTTAAAATAATTGTACATTTAATATGTCAACTCGAGAAACAAAAGTCTTGTAAGATATTGTGCATTGAATTGTATATGCAGGTTTTAGGTCTCTTCACAATTGGTTTCTATAATATTTCTAACAAAGGAAATGAAATTACTGAAAATTAAACACACCACACTTGCAAAAAGTAAACAAGCTTGTAGATATTGAAATATATGAATTAAAATAACACAACAAAACAGAACATAATTGAAATGTATCTATTCTACTTGTACTCTAATGGGTCATGGATCTTTCCTTCTTATGCAAGCAAGATGACCCTTCCTTGTTGCATATGAAGGATATATCCATGCCATTACTAGTTCCTAAATTACATTATGCTCGAATATTAAAAACACGGAAATAAAAAGATTAATTTTAAATCACGAAAATAAACAAGCAAGAAAGTAAACAAACTTGTAGATATTGAAATATATGAATTAAAATAACACAACAAAACAGAACATAATTGAAATGCATCTATTCTACTTGTACTCTAATGGGTCATGGATCTTTCCTTCTTATGCAAGCAAGATGACCCTTCCTTGTTGCATATGAAGGATATATCCATGCCATTACTAGTTCCTAAATTACATTATGCTAGAATATTAAAAACACGGAAATAAAAAGATTAATATTAAATCATGTTAGAATATTAAAAACACGGAAATAAAAAGATTAATATTAAATCACGAAAATAGAAAGAGAATATGAGAAAAATAATCAATATTAATATTTACAATGGGTCTTCAATACAATCTTCTAGGAATCTACTATTTCTTGTTCCTCTCTTCTTGTCTTGAGACTCCTTGCTTCATGCATATTCATCTCTTGTTTCATGTCTCCAACTTCAACATTTAAGTTGTCTCATTTTTAAGAGAGACTATTACAACAAGTTCCATAACTACTTAGAATAAAAATATGATCTAACAATATTAATTGGAAACAGTCCAATTAAACATAGCTATACTACATAACCAAAATAGTTCTATGAATGGATTTACAATCTCAAATCAAATTAGTTGATAGCTAATCCTATTCATGTTATTTGTAATCTCAATTAATATTATTTTCTATCTTACCAATATCAGATGAAAAGTATTTCCAACATACATTATTATTACAATTCTCTCTTTTTATGATAATAAATGAATTATTTTTCAAATCATACAATATTTGCAACTTGAACCAACGTAATAAAAAAATTTCACAAATGGTATGAACAAAACATCATCATATGCTTTAGAATATAGAATAGTAAGGTGCCATATTTTGGAATCATCACAAATCTAGATAAGTCCCTTTATGAGTGGCGGGATAAGGATGGGTATTTAGAGCATGCTGAGCACTTTCATCAAGTCACCTTGTTTCTAGGAAACATGCTGCTTATTTGCCTCTTTCTTTTACATAAAAGAGCACCTAGATAATTAAGATTAATTAGCCATCTTTGAATTTAGTTGTTTTCCCTAAGAATCAAGTAGCCGCCTAGCTATTCAATACAACAATATGTATAAATGAATATGTTTTTGAATCTTCGAGTTTTAGTGGGTAATGAAAAGTTTGATAAATTGGACTTTGGTGTCAATGGTCTGTTAATACAATTCAGAATTAAGTAGTTGGGAATTGTCCAGTGAACAACAGAAAAAGGCCCACTCTTGTATTGTGTAGTTGGATACCTCCTATTTTTTCTTTTTTCTTTATAATAATAGATTAACATTTCTATGTTTCACATTGTTGTTTTCTTATTTACAATTGTATTTCCTGCAATTTCATAATGAATGTGTGATTAGTAACTTCTTTTCTTGTTAATTCAATCCATGCTATTACTTTCACTTAATTGGAAATATTGTAATTAGTTGAATGATTCTGGTAGAATCTAGTATGAACTAGAAGGTTGGGTTGCCCTTAGTGGAGTCAAGTGAATTAACATGTAATAGTTTTTTTTTTACTCTATTTTCCTTGTATGATTGGTACAATAAATCAAAGGAAGTATGTTGTTAAAGTATGCTACTATGTTGTTCCTTCTACAAATATTTTTCAATTTATTATTTTATCAAATAGGTTAGAGCATTTTTTTTTATAAAAAAACCCTCCCAAACCATTAAAATCACCAATAATTCCAATTGGTACGCAATTTGCATATATTGCATGTTTTTTTTATAAGTGTTACATTTTCAAATGATAAATTAAAGTAGGTTTCCAATAAATCTTTGGTGTATTTATCCTTAGTATTGTTGGAGCTCGACACCATCCTTAGTATTGTTGGAGCTTGACTCCTGGTACATATCAATTAGGGAAATCAAAATAATTGAAAAGATTAAGGCCATGCTTCTTCATGCCTCACACCCAGTACATTTTTTCCCAATGAAAAAAACCAGTAATTTTATTAATGTAGTAATAAAATTACATTCGTATATGCCAAAGTCATTCCTATTCTATGTTTGATTTGGAACGGACAACTGCTCAGAGCAGGTGTTTTTCACAGTTTGCACAAAAATTGGATCCCCTGGATCCAAAAAGAGTCTGGAGAGTGGCTATAGCATCAAAATATACATCAAAAAGACCAGTCATATCTGGTTGAAACAAAAACTATGTTTCATCTTTTATATCTACACTGAATACATTTAGTCTTCAAAACAACTGAGAAGAGAAGTAGATCAGTCAAAGAGCGTTCCAAGTGTTGTGAAAATATTCCTGGGAGCCATCCAGGCCTTCTTCCCTGATTTTCTAGCTTCCTTTGTCCAAGTCCAGTGCATATTTTGAGAGCTGATCCACTTTTTGATTGACATTCATGTAGACATGAGTAAATGAAATATGAATGAATTCTGCAGAGCACCTTTTAATTTCCTCCAATAATGGAACCAACATGTAGGATCTTTGAAAGTGTGAGTCTTTCATGACTTGTATGACAAACATTGAATCACCATAAATATTCAATTGATTAATGTTTTTCTCGAGGGACAAAAGTAGCAAGAGATAAAGGGCCATGAGTTCACTGAAATTATTTGTGGCTTCGCCTAGTCTGGTTGAGAAGGCATAAGAGAGATTTTCAAAAATAAGGAGGACTACCCTTGCTCCTCCTATAGAGGGAGAGACTTGGGCAGCCCCATCAAAGAAGGCCCATGGAGATTCCTTGTTGATGGATGGAGGTTTAGTGACCCTTGTCACTGCAGAGGATGTTTTTTTATGTGTGGGAAGGCAGAGAAAATTTTGAGGCATTGGATGGTTGTATGGGTGATGGAGCCATGTTTGTCCTCGAAAATGGCGTGGTTACAAGCCAACCATATTCCCCAACAAATAATAAGAGGGAGTGCCTTGTAGTCTTGGTTTTGATGATCAACAACCAATTTTGTAGAGCGTCTGAAAGTGTTGAACCATTCCAATTGAAAGATGGCCCAAGTGAACTACTAACTTCTCTCCAAACTGATTTTGTGTAAGGGAAATATAGGAAAAGATGCAAGCTAGTTTCTTCTTCTAATTTGCATAGAGCGCATCTGCTTGGGCCCATGAAGTGTCGCTTCTGGAGATTTTCTCAAGTTGGGGCCTTTCTCTGTAGGAGAAGCCACATGAAGATCTTTGGCTTTGGAGGAAAATATAGTTTCCAGAGCGATTTGCCCCACCAGGGGGGAATGTTTGGCTACTTGGAGTTGTGAAATGTATCCAAGTTTGGGAGAATATTTCCCAATAGGGTTGAAAGACCAAATGATTTGATCTTCTTAGCCTGAGAGCCTGGCAAAAGAACTATTTAGAGTGTGAATGTAGTGTTTCTAAGTTGGAATTAGGTTGGCTTCTAAGTTTAGATCCTCTCCCGAAAGCCATCTTGTATTTCATGTAATATAATCTATGTGCTCCATTTGGTTTAAATAGAATAAGCCTCTCTGGTTTAGAAAGTGGATGAGCTCCTCTGGAAGGATATTATTATTAGCACAACCAATCCATGGGTCCTTTCCAATCAGTACTTTAGAACCATTGCCAATCTTCCAGATAAGCCAATCTCCAATTATATGAAAAGAGTTAGTGATTACTTTCCAAATGATGGTTCCATTCTGCGAGGATTTTATTGGAGATCGAATCCATTCTAGAAGAGACCTCTGAGGGATGTATTTTTCTTTTATTATTCTGTGCCAGAGTCCAGACCCATCTACCAGACTCCAAGAGTTCTTTACTGCTAGTGCTTTTGCAAAGGAGAAAATATCTTTGAGTCCCCATCCTCCATTGACCTTTGGATTTTGCATGATTTTCTTTGAAGCCAGGACTAAGGGATTGGAATCTTCTTTACCCGCCCAAAGGAAGCAAGTGGCCAATTGATTTATTTATGTAGTACTCCTTTTGGAACCCATGCAAGGGAAGTCCAATAAATTGGTGTCGCTTCAATAATCGATTTGAGGAGCACTAACCTTCCACCAAGAGAGAATTATCTTTTCTACTTTTTCCAACAACCACGTCCAATTTGTTTTCTTGTATCCAATTTCCTTGAGAATGAAACCCAGATATTTGAAACCCTCTGCTGGGTTTTTGATTTGGAGGCCAAAGAAAGCAAAAATTGAGAGAGATTCCTGGTCATTTAGTCCATGATGAGGATCACACCTAGTACATATCAATTACAACAATTAAAATAATTAGAAAATTTAAAGAACTCAGGTTGTCATAATAATAGTTATTATTAAATATTTAAAAAACATTGATATAATAATCCTAAAACTTTATGAAAAAAACCTAGGCCCACTTCTATTAACTTCAATTTAATTACCCCCTTTTATTAAATTTTAAGTAAGCAAAAGAAATATGCCCTAAAAGCACCTTTGCATAGTAAAACATTAATGTATTTAAGTATAGAATTTTAAAATCTTATTCATTTAATAAATACTTAAGTAATTATAACTTTTTGATAAATTAAAAATTATGGAATATTTTAATATTAACTGTTCTAGCAAGCACCAATTAAATTAGACAACCATTACTTTAGTCACATTAGTTATAGTGGGAACCATTATTTTGACAACTTTTAACTTTCAATAATCCATATTTTGAAACCTTTGACACATCACCCCTTGCATCAATATTAAGTAATTCTAATGTAAAATATCATTTGAATATGTTAAAAGTGTACATAAAGAAAATGTTAATTTTACTCAATTTATGTAATTACATACATCTATGATACCAAGTACTACTCTCATAATTTCATTTAAACTCTTGCAACAAACACCACATACATAATATCACCTTCCAAATATGGATCACCATACTACTTTGCACATTCACAACAAACAACCTATACATGATATCACCTTCCAAATATGGGTCACCATACTACTTTGCACATTCACAACAAACAACCCATACATGATATCACCTTCCAAATATGGGTTACCATATTACTTTGCACATTCACAATATGGCTGAAGAAAAAATATAAATAAAGGAATCCCTTTTTCCCATATAGTCATGAATTTTGATCTCGAATCATCATAAAAATTTCCACAAATTTAAAGACCTATAAGCATTAGGTAGGATTTCAAATGTATAGTTTTAAAAATTATTCGAGGAAGTATATGCATTTTATGTTCCTCACTAGGCTATGTTTTTCCCAAGGCATTATAATTTTTTCAAAAGTATCTATTTCCTCCATATCTTTTTATTATATCCCAGGAATGTATCATTAAGATATGTTAAAGTCCATTTCTGCATAGGTCATGACGCTTGAATTCTCAACCTAGTAATCAAAAGTGGCAGTTGCAATCATATTGAAAGTGGAATGCCATTTCAACATTTGGATTTCAAGTTGGAGAATTAATGGACTTTGAGATAAACATAATAAATTAGATTTAACGTCTTCAAGATATTGTAAAGAGAATATGACCATTGAAGTGATATTTTGCTCATGGACCTCAAAGGGAATTTTGAAAGAAATTATTTAAATGGATTATTAACCATTCGAGGTTGAAAATGCGGATACAACAACCATTGTAATATTTATGAAAGAAACATCTTATTTACTTGTTTTTCGCTTTCATGGCTACTTTGCTTTGTTTCAATATTTTTGATTGCTTGTTATTTTTGCATGGATATGCTTCATATATTTGATTGCACGAGCAAGTGATTTTGATGATTTTTCTTCTTCTATATATATATTTATATATTTATGGATTGTTGATCTCCATGTTTAGTGTTTTTTTTTTTTTGCATCTCCCACTAGATATTGGGTTTGGGTTTAGTGTATATATTTTTGTTTTGATTTTTTTGAAAGGATTATTTTTATTTCTTCAAAAGAGAAGAAATGGTATTTGTGAATCTCTATTTTTGTTTTGATTTGTTTGAAAGAATTGTTTTCATTTCTTCAAGAAAGAAGAAAGTATTTGTGAATCTCTATGGAGCATTTGTGTATCTTTATGAAGCATCATTATAGTAATATCATGGTCAAGTGTAAAGGAAATATCCCTACATGAACGCAAATGCAGACATGCACAAATGGAGCGTTGAATAATAATATAATTGCTTTGTCAGATTGATGAGTTTACTCTTCCTTTTATTTGTTATTCCCTATTTCTCTTTAAACCTCACTTTCTTGCCGTCTTCCTTTTTGGTGGATTTAAGAATATATATATATATATATATAATATGTATTTAATTAAAGGTGATTTTTTCATGGAAAATATTATAGATTATTTGTCATATGCTAAATCCATTTATATGTTGATTTTTTAATAGGTTAGGCTTAAGCATGAAGTTCATTCCATTTTAGCATTTTACTTAAATCATAAACAATTTGTTGCAGCAACCAAGATCACAAGAAGAAACACCATGCACAAGTACACAAGAAGTATCCTCGAAAGCCCTTCTCAACAAGGGAAGAAAACCCAACCAATCCTTTGCTATATTTATTCAAGAGAAAGACCTCCACCACCATAAAGATTTAGCAAACAAAAGGGTGCTTACAAACCCTAGAAGACTAGCGCCCAAGAGAGGTGCACACTTTTCCCAAGAACAAGTGTTTGTTGAAATTTCCAAACTCACATTTGTGTTATGATTCCTCAATGGGGAATTTACCTTTATTTATATTAGATTGAACCTGTCAACAATAGTGTCTATTGGCACAACAAGGCCGACCTCAATAACTTAAAATATAATTAATAATTTCCATACTAATTATCTTTTACATTAATTATCTTTCGCTTTATGGTGGGGCCGACCTGTACCCTTTACATCACAAATTGGGTTACAGGTAAGTCTGACTCTTATACAATATAGCAAGGGATATCATACACCCACTAGTGCTCAGCCACTAGGGGAACATCCATCTGTGCTCAACCACAAGGATGTTCACATCTCTATGTCACAATGTCTCACAGGAGGGCCACACTCACCAGTCCTCAGCCACTAGGATCACGTTCACCTGTGCTCAGCCACAAGCACGTCCAACTCAACATATCTTCTTTCTCATTGTGTTACACATGAGAATCATCTGGAGTATCACATCATTTCGACTCTCTGCATAGAGGAGGCTAATACATCGTTTCATCTCTGTCTTAGAACGATGCACCCTACTCATGATCTTTTCCACATATTCACCTGTGCTCAGCGACAGGCACATCCAACTCAACAGATCTTCTTTCTCACTATGTTACACAGGAGAAACATCTGGAGTATCATCTCAACTCTCTACATAGAGGAGGCCATCACAACGTTCCAGTTTCTTAGATAGGAACCACACACCCATCTCATGGGCACACCCAACTCATGGGATCTCTTCTCAGGTTGACTCACTCAGTCTGTGTCCTGGAGGATGTCTCACACAACTATAATCATCAACACTCCCTCTCAGCTAGGGAGGCATTCTCCATCAGGCCAAGTCTCGCACGAAAGTACTCGAACTTCGTTTTGGCTGTAGTTTGGTGAAGATATCTGCAATTTTCTCATGTGTAGGAAGGTACTGCACGTGTACTGCTTTCCTTTGCATCATGTCATTGATATAATGATCTTTTATCTCAATGTGTTTCGATCTATCATTAAACATAGGGTTCTCAGAGAGCTTCACACAACTCTGGTTATCAAAATGAATAGTAGTAGGATCCATCTCATGATCGAATACATCTGTCAGAAGTTTGTGAAGCCACACTTGCTTCACAGACTGCCACACTCAATGCTATGTATTCTGCCTTTGCGATACTCAATGCCATAGAGCTCTGTTTTCTGTTGCATTGGGAAACCATGGCAAACTCCAACAACAACCGGATGTGCTCTTACGGTCCACTGTACTTTCTGTCCAGTCTGCATATCCTTGCAAACTCAAGTCTACACCGGAGGCATATCTCATGCCATATCCAACTGTGTCTCGTAGATATCACAATACATGTTTTGCTACTGTCCAATGAGTCTGTCTCGATTGACCCATGAATTGGCTAAGTACATTAACTGCATAACATATATCGAGTCTGGTGTTAACCAAATACATCAGGGATCCAATCAGATGTGGATCAATCTCTTTTGAATCACCATCATTCATTTTCTTCAAATCCATCACCATCGGTGTAGGCATGGATTTGTATTTAGTCATACTGAACTTCTTTAATATCCCCACTGTATATTTTCCTTAACTCAGGAAAAATCTTATTAGTCCTCTATCATACTTCTTGTCCTAAGAAGTAGTGCATCATACCCAGATCCTTTATCTCGAAATCAGAAGTCAAAGCTTGCTTGTATCCAACAACACAACTTCCTGAATAAGTCATCAAAATCAGGTTCTCGTCACCAACAATGTAATAATATAGGTTTGGATCAGAAACACCCTTGCTGAAACCCAAACTCATCAATAATCCACCCATCTGATGCAGTTTCCAAGTCATGGATGGTAGTACGGATGTAAGTGTATCGGGCTTACTGGATCAAGTGTTTCATATAGACAACTCCCTCTGTTTGTGGGAATCCTCTGGCTACAGATCTCGCTTTGTATTTCTCGACACTCCCATCCACTACATGCTTGATCTTATAGATCTACTTGGAAGTCACCATAGACTTCCCTTCTGGTCTCGGAACAATATCCCATACATCATTCTTTAAGATATACAGGTATTCTTCAGTCATGGCATCTTGCAATACCTGTTCACTTGTCGCTTCTCCATGACAAAGAGGCTCATAATCAATGAAGTGGCTCATGGTTGAAGGGTAGCTCGAAGATCTCTTTTGCTTTCTCGGGATGTGCCTTGAGGGGCTTGTATGTTCCTCTGCCTCCTGCATATTTTTATCGAGCCTAGGCAGGCCTTTTATGCCCTACTGTAATATCTCTGGGCATATCAACTAGAGCAACTGAATCGGCTGGAATAAAGTCTGTCTCCCTCTGAACTGCTAAAGGGGGAGAAGGTATTGTCTCTTCTTTCTTCTTATTTTATTTGACTCCCTCTGAGTCAAGTAACTCTCTCTGGAGTGTGACGGATGGATGTCTTCTTTTTCTTGCTTGCTAGATCTTTTATGTCTTCAGGTGCTCTACTTGACTAGCATACTAATCAATCAATAAGGTTTGGACTCTCGTACCAGGGATAATGGTCCAAGTCATGAGGGATCCCACACTAGATATAATACCCTTCACTTATTAAGAATGCAATCAAATATAAATTTAACGATCAAACAATTTACCTGGGTCTGCAGTCATGCTCAATTTTGTATTTGGTTTTAGAGGAAGTAATTCTCATCTCTCTTATCTTCATCCTTTTGAGGTGGGCCTAGATCAATGTTAGCGGTGGAAGCATATTGTCTTCCTTTCTTCCCGGTTGGACAATTTCTTGCATAGTGTCCATATTTGTCACATCTGAAGCACCGAATCTCTGAAAAATATCTTCTATGATTAAGACCTGAAGCTGATGGAGTCTTCTCATCTCTGAATGTTTGTTTGAAGTTTCTTTTGAATCTTCCTCGTTTCTTTGTATGAAGTGCAGGAGCATGGTTGTCATTAGGGGAGTCTTCCACTCCTTTATTTCTAAGTCTAAGTTCTTCTTGAGTATAGTCTGTCTACAGACGATCAAAAGTTGGTAATTTTTCTCTTCCACTGATGCTTTGAAGACAAGGTTCCCAGTGTTTTGGAAGATTGTTGAGAGTGGATAAGACAAGTTCTCTATCAGACATGATTTCTCCAATGGCACCTACCTGATCTTTAATCTCTGATAATTCATAAAGAAGGTAGCAACTGTATCACCTTTTGTCATATTGGTACTTTGAAGCTGGCCCTTTAAGGTAAGGGCTCTAAGGGTGTTGTCACTTTCAAACATATATTTCAGTGTTTCATACATTTCATAATCTATCTTCAGGTTGGAAATACGAGGTAGGAGATGATCTCTTAATGAGTAGATGATTATTTTCCTTGCCTTGACATCTTCTTTCCTTCTCTTCATTGGTAGATGTTTCTGGTAAAGTCTTTTGTATCACACTAAAAAGGTCATCTTCTTCAAGGGTGACCTGAAGCCTTGACTTCCAGGAGCTGAAGTTGCTGGATCCATCAAGCCTATCTTCCACTAAGGTTTTGTTCCTCATATTTTCAGATTTCTTCACAAACTCTCGCCAACTGGACTTAGAAAACCTAATGGCTAGGTTAGACTAGTAACCTTAGGTTTTGTTGGGCTTATGACTGCCAACAATAAGCTTTGAGAGTGTCACATGAATACTGTTTCCCTGAAACATTTCTTCAATGAGTTGCAGGAACCCTAAAATAAAAAATCTACAGAAAATTGCGGAACCCTAGAAACCCTAGGGCCAAAAATTCAAAATCCTCGGATTTTCACTTTGAGAGTCTCTGGAGGTGTGCCGAGGGAGGCCGTACACCCTTATTCAAATTTCATCTCCAACGTCCAAGTCTAAGGTGCTGAAAAGGCCAAACAAGAGAGGGCCGTACAGATTTTGCAGAAACCCTAGAGGCCATACATAACTGCAGTGTAGAAGGACGACTTAGCTTTAAATGATTGTGCAGGGGTTCTTCAAGACCTATTCTCTGAAACCATGTTGATTTTTCAATAGGTTAGGCTTAAGCATGAAGTTCATTCCATTTTAGCATTTTACTTAAACCATAAACAATTTGTTGCAACAACTAAGATCACAAGAAGAAACACCATGCACAAGTACACAAGAAGTATCCTGGGAAACCCTTCTCAACAAGGGAAGAAAACCCAACCAATCCTTTGCTATATTTCTTCAAGAGAAATACCTCCACCACCATAAAGACTTAGCACACAAGAGGGTGCTTACAAACCCTAGCAGACTAGTGCCCAAGAGAGGTGTGCACTTTTCCCAAGAATAAGTGTTTGCTGAAATTTCCAAACTCACACTTGTGTTATGATTCCTCAATGGGGGATTTACCTTTATTTATATTAGACTAAACCTGTCAACAGTAGTGTCTATTGGCACAGCAGGGCTGACCTCAATAACTTAAAATATAATTAATAATTTCCATATTAATTATCTTTCTCTTTATGGTGGGGTCGACCTGTACCCTTTACATCACAAATCGGGTTATAGGTAAGTCTGACTCTTGTACAATATAGAAAGGGATCTCATACACCCACTAGTGCTTAGCCACTAGGGGCACATCCATCTGTGCTCAGCCACAGGGATGTCCACATCTCTGTCTCACTGCATCTCACATGAGAACCACACTCAATAGTGCTCAACCACTAGGATCACGTTCACATGTGCTCAGTCACAGGCACGTCCAACTCAACATATATTCTTTCTCACCGCGTTACACATGAGAATCATCTGGAGTATCACATCATCTCGACTCTCTGCACAAAGGAGGCTAATGCATCATTTCATCTATGTCTTAGAATGATGCACCCAACTCATGTGATTTTCCACACGTTCACCTATGCTTAGCCATAGGCACGTCCAACTCAGCAGATCTTCTTTCTCACTACGTTACACAAGAGAAACATCTGGAGTATCATCTCAAATCTCTGCACATAGGAGGCCAACACAACGTTCAAGTTCCGTCTCAGATAGGAACCGCACACCCACACCCATTTCATGGGCACACCCAACTCGTGGGCTCTCTTCTTAGGTCAACTCACTCAGTTTGTGTCCTGGAGGATGTCTCACACAACTGTAATCATCAACATTATAGAGGTGGTATTGCCTCTATAATGCTTTGTGTGGGATAGAATCCTTATGATGTATAAAATATTATTGATCTTTGGTGATTTTTTTGTGAGGAAGACAAGGATTTTGTTTGAAAGGTGGTATGATCTCTAAAATTCTTTGGAGAAAACATGTGTTTTGGGATTTATTGATCATTCTAAATTTCATAGGATTTATAATATATTTCCATACTACATCACAATCCCTATGTTCGAAGCCTTTCATTTATCATTCAAGACTATGTTGGCAAGTCTAATAATTGAGTTATTCTATCCCTATGTTCAAGTGTTTCATTTATCATTCAAGACCATTTTGGCATGTATAATAATTGAGTTATTCTATTATTTCTATTGAGTCTATGAAAATTATATCTAATATCATATGATTATCTTATTCAAGTTCAAGCTCGAGAAACTTAGATTTAATGTTTAAAGTGTTTAAGCTATCTTAACTTTAGATTAACATTATAAAAAACAAAATTACTTTATGATATATTGTGGATTTTCTCATATTTTTCTCTAATATCAAGTTGTGATTGCTTTTGTTGTACACCTTTATTTCTTTTTCAATACTCTTACCATTTTTCAAGTCATACATTTCTCCTTCAAGCCTACTTATGGTTCATATTTGTTACCATTTTTCAAGTCATACATTTCTCCTTCAAGCCTACTTATGGTTCATATTTGATTTTCAAGATAATAGGGTTTGTAGGGTCAAGCCATGTAGGATCTTTGGCCCTACAAGTCCCACAATTCATGTTGTATAGAAACATAGAGCTCAATCTAAGCAACTCCATAAGGTACTTGTAATATGTTTAAAAGTTTACACTAATATATAAACATATTATTTTATTTGTAATGTAAACTGGATAAGTCCTTTTTGAGGTGGATAATATTGACTCCATAAGGTACTTGTAATATGTTTAAAAGTTTACACTAATATATAAACATATTATTTTATTTGTAATGTAAACTGGATAAGTCCTTTTTGAGGTGGATAATATTGGCCATCATAGATTCTGAAGAGAATAAAATTCTCTCTTAATAATTTAATCAATATGGAAATGTTGTTACATATCCAAATGTTAGTAATTGTGAGTTCAAGGAGAGAAATTCCATGTGCATAGTTTCAGTCAATTAAGAAGCATTACACAAATTCCAAACTCTGCCTATATGAAGTACCTACTTAACATATGAGTTGGCAATGTTGTTTTTAGACATGTTGTTATTCCATGTCAAAAGTTCTTATTTATGCAAAACCTGATTGCAGTTGTTAGTTCTTATCATGTGGAAACATAAATTCTAATGTGCAAAAAAGGCCATCAATTAAGCAATATTTGTGTTCATAATCGATAGTTTTAGGACAGAGAATTTTTTTTAAATAAAATTTCATAAACAAAATTATTTATTTTTATTTAGATTACTCTTAGTCTTTCGTTCCTTGGTAAATTTTTAATTTTGTTTTAATTTAAAGTATTTTAAAAAAAATATTGTATTAGTCTTTTGTATATATATTTTTGTTTTATTAGGTTTAATTCTATGTATATATAATTCATTATTATTATTTGTTAAATTAGGAATTTGTGAATATATAGTTTTTTGAATTAATTTTGGATATATATATATATATATATATATAACCTTATTATTATATGGTGACAGGGCGCATGTAATTCCGTCTGTCAATTAAAAGGTAAGTGTGATCAATGGTCTGTGCATATTAAAAGGGAACAAAGGTTAACCAAAGTGACCCTGTGCGCGGTGACGTCACAAGGAATACCACCTGTGCAATGTGTCACGAAATCAGGTCACCACGTGACTTGCGAAACCACTTGTCGCATCGCGCACGGTGTATAAAGCAAAACCACTTACCATTTTTCTAAAACCACCGGTGTTAGGTAAATAACTAGCACAGCCGCTAACTCGCGGCTGAGAACGCCGAAAGGTATCGGCTATGAAAAATAA
>ML790609.1:82706-95408 GCA_009831015.1 Picea engelmannii | reverse complement strand
TATACGCCTTTCGGCGTAATTACGGTTTGAATTAAATTTTATTTTTAAAATCTTGTTTTGTTTGCTTAATTATATTTTTAGGTTTAAATAAAACAAAATATCGAAAAAGGTCTTTTGTATTTTCCCATTGGCGTTTGATTGTCACAATTACGAGCATAGGAATCTTCGTCAGATATCAATCTTTGACGAAAATTTTACCAAAAAAACAGAGGGTTTCCGTCAATCAGTTTCCTGGGTAAGAGCTAAAAGCGTTTTTTTTCCTTTTTCCTGTTAGCAAAAATGTTGAAATCACCAGTCTCAAACGAGCCAAAAAACCTATTAAGCATAGAGACCTTTCTAGAGGATAGAGATTCCCATATTTTTGATCCTAAAGTTTTTGCCAATCTATATGAGATGCATAATCTGGCCCAAACTAGGTATACGAAATTGAATGACTCTTTTAATGTTTGGGGTTCGAACCTGACTCAATTTCTTGTTCCACAAGTTTATAATTTCCCAGAATTCGTACGCTGGTGTGCACAAAGATACATTGGATCCACGAGAATCCTAGTAAACAAGAATGGAACATTATTATTTGATATCATGACCGAGTCTATTTCTCGGATGCTTAGGGTTTCATAATTCAACGATGGTCAAGCTATTAATGAAGAAACCCTAGCAGTTAGTTTTAATCAATTAAGTGTCCAAGAACACCAATCTTTTCTTCAAACTTTGATGAAAGATAATACTGGTTTTTCTCATGATCCAAAGACCTACCAAACCAATATGTTTACACCGAATGTACAAGAAGTCATTTGTATGATATGCTCAATCTTGGGTTATGCCTATGATAGAACTGTTGATAGTATTATTTTAGGATTTCTAAGAGCAATTTTCCCTCCTATCACAAATAATGGCCAGATTTTGCATTGCACATTTTATTTTAGAATCTATTCATGAACAACTCAAGGATTTTCATTTAAACAAAACTTTTCGTTTCCAGTCGTATTTGGTTTACTTGTTCCTTTTTCAGAGAAAGAATGACTTTCATGGTTTATACCTAGAGACTGAAAATGAAGTGGGAGAGCTTGCCCCAGTCATCCTATGGACCCCCCCTAGTCAGAAGTAAACCTCAAAATGTGGGTTTTTTCTGTTTATGTAAATTCATTCATGTCTATAGTTTATACTCTTTTTCATGAGCAGAGTCCCCCCATAATTTTCCCAGAGATTAAAAAGTTGTTGCATGAATCTTCAAAGACTCAGTTAGGAGATTGGTTCCTTTTCAAAGAACATACAAAGATAAGAATGTATGGTGCAAAGGTTAAACCTTTTAAACTTCCAAGTTTCTTAACCATGAGAATTTTTGCTTTAGAATTTATAAGGCAAAGTCTTAATGTTGATGAGGTTCATTTTATTCCTAGAAGAAAAAAGACTAATGTTAAGCCCAAAAGGGAGATTGAACCTTTTGTTGTGCATAACATGTCAACATTGCAGGTAAATGCTTTCTTAATTGGAAAACGAGATTACACACGCCTTGTCACCATATAACGATAAGGTTATATATAACAATAAGTTTATATATATAAGATGCTTTCTTATTTTGTTATTATAATTAAAGTAAGATTTATCAAAATTAGATACCTTACTTTATATCTCAATTTTGTTTATGTGTATTCTTCTATCCATCTCTTGATTATTTATAAAAGACTTAAAGAAAGAGATATTGCCTTTGTATTTTTGATGATTAGATTATTGAAATTTCACTCTTATTCAAAGGCAGAAAAACAATATCAAATTAATTATCATTATATTGAGATGCTTGACATTGTTCTGTGAGCCTAGAACAAATCTCAGGACTAACAAATAACACAAGATGCACATGTAATAGATAAGATGAGCACTTTTGAAAATCATGGTTACAAATAATACATTTTTCATTCTCATTTGAGTCACTCATCCATTTTGAAAACAACTTCATACACTCCAAAGAGAAATAGGTTTGACTAAGAGTATTTTTCTCATTCATTTTGGTTTCTACATGTAATTTTCAAGGGGGGGTGTTCAGTCTCCTAGTGGGATCAAACCTATTGTTGCAAGAGGGAGGTCATCAGTCCATGCTAATGAAGAATAAAGTTGTGTTTATGCTATGAGGACTCAATCTAGGGATCATTCCATGCTTGAATTTTTGCCATTGGATTTTGGTGATCTAGATGGATAGATTAGGAATATTATCCATCCCCTGAATGCAAAGTTTGAAGCGATTATAGGTTTGATTCCCAAATCACAAGAAGAATGACCTCAATTGTTGCTACATAATTTGTCATGATCAAATGATTCAAAGAAGGAATTGGTTGTTATTTAAGTTTAAAATCCAAAGCCCTGAATGATTGAGGAAATCCAGGAAGATTAGGTTGATGGAACTTCGAAAGAGTTAGCATTGGATTTGAAGGATCCACTGGCTTCTTCAAAAAATGTTGGTGGAGTTGAGTATATTGAAGTCGTCCTTGAAAATGCCCATGTTAATGGGGTTCCCCTAATTGGTATTACTGCCAAGAACTCTGAGAAGTTCACCTCTTCTTCACATGTGCCATTGGTGGACGAGGAGACATTTATAAACCCCAAGCCAACCTTGATTATGTTCCTGTAGGCAAAGGGGATTATCATTTTTTTCTAGCCAATCATAAGGGGTATCTAAAGGGAGGCAAAACCTTAAGCATCATGCACTGATCCTATACTTCTTGCACCATATGCCAAAGGAGGATGCATTTAATGAATGTTGTTTGTTGAATTGGGAAGCAAAGGGGTTTCTTTGAATTCCTACTCGAGGTTGGGATTCAAATATGTTTTCCTTTTGTTCAATATTGAAGCAACAACCCAATAGGTATTGCAGTATAGTACCTAGAATAATGTCGGTTCATTGGTTTATGTTCAATCATAGATGGAAGACTCTAATCTGAAGGATCGAGTGTAGGTGCACTATCCTTTGTGGTTGGAGTTCCCTTCTCTCCTCATTGACCTTTGATTGTTTGTGGATTTTTTTGCCAATCAATTTGGTAAGGTGTTGATTATGGATGGGTGACAAATTCATTTCAATCTAGCCCAAGGGTTTGTGTAGAAGTTGATTTGAAGATGAAGTTGCCTTTGTTTATCTCTAACATGACGTTGGAAGGGGTTTGATAATAGAAGGTTCACTATTTGACTCTACCCAATGCTTACTTTGCATGTCAAGAACAAGATTATCTCATATGTGATTGTCATCATCATAAGAGTTCTTCCCAAGGTACAAGTTTTGTAGTGTCTACTACACCTACAAGCAAGGTTGATTTGTCAATTGGTTCTAGCCAAGTCACTGAGGAGGATGGCTCGCAGGACAAGGATGGTGGACCTTTGATTTGTCCGTCATAGAGTTCCAGTGGCAGATTTGTTGGGGGTATGTTTCAAGATCCTTCCAAGAGTGTTGAGGGCCATATCTTGCAACTAGTTCAAGATCCCACCTTTGGAGGACCTATTGATAGCACCCAAAGTCAAAGTACTATCCCTTCCTCTTTAGTAGGTGCATAGATGGGAGCATCAAGAGACAACACGAAAGTTGGAGGAGGTTTGCATTTTCCTGGAGGAGGATCTACATAAACCTATTCTTCATGAGAATGTTGATTAGTGGGAGTAGGTGTTGAGTAGAGAGGAGTATATAGCAAAGGGGACTCAATTTTGTGCTCATTTGCAATGGATTAATGGAGTGATGAGGGATCCAAGTTCTTCTTTCTTTTTTTAAAGAAGAAAGTGGTATAGGAGAAGGTGATTGGTCTTTGCAGATATGATGATTTGCTTGACGAGGTTCCAATTGAGATTCAAGGTATGCTTGGTGATCATTTTTAGAATATTTTTTCTCCTTACCTCTTGTAAAACTTGGTTGTGGTTACTAGGAATGCGTGTTGCATGGTGGTTCTACATAAGGTCTTTGTCATGGACCATGACAGATTGGACAAGGATTTAATGAAGGATGAAATTTTTTCATCCTTATGTCATATGAAGAATGGGAAATCCCCTAGGATAGATGGATTTCCCTGTGAGTTCTACAAGGATGTGTGAGATACTATAGGGGATGATTTCTATTGCCTAACATTGAAGACATTCTCCATAGGTTTTCTGAAAGAGTCACTTAACCATGGATTGATTAAACTTATTATGAAGAATGCTACCAAAGACATTATAGGGGGGTGGCATCCTATGAACTTTTTGAATTCCACCTACAAAATTATGGCTAACATAGTGGCTCTATGAGTGAGAGATGTAGTCAAGAATATTGTGCACAAGGAACAAACAAGCTTTGTTTAGGGGCATTTTATTCTGGATATAGTAATCTCAACATGGGAGGTTATGGAATGGGCCATGGAGAATAGTTAGTGAGATTTCTTCCTAAAGATTGACTTTGACAAAACCTATGATTGAGATTACACATTCATTATCAATATGTTGACTTGTCAGATTGGCCCGTATTGTGTGGAGATGGTTAACACTCTTTTGTCCTACAGCTTTTCTTTCATTTCAATGAATAATACCTTGTCTTCTCATATGCACTTTCAAAATTCTATTAGGCAAGTGTGCCCCTTGCCGCCCTACCTTTATGTGTTGATAGTTGATGCCCTTGGCTATTCACTAGTGTCTTGTTGATGAGGAAAAAATTACCTGTAACAGTAAGCGATACTCCCTGGTACATGGTCCCAATCAAACTATGCACTGTTTGGTTTAGGAGACTCATCCAAATTTTAGCTCGACTGTAATAACTGGTTGTAAGGGTGAAAAGGTGGATGGTTATGCGAATGAAATATGTAGATGAAGACTATATAAATGCATAAAAGAAATCTAATCTACTTCTAACCTATCCTATCCTAGCTAGGAGTGAACTTTAGTAACCGAATGAGATGGAATGGAACTAAACTCTGCAAGATAGCCCAATCAGATAGTTGTCATGAAGGTGCAAAGTTAGATAACACATGCATACAATTGTATAACCAAAAAAATCTAAGTCATATTTTTGCATACATAAACAACTCATATGCTTAGGACATTAAGTACGAGAAAGAATAACAAAACTACAAGAGTAACATTTAGTGCATCCGAAATATATATAAGAAAAGCATGTTATTGCAACCCATGTGGATGGCAAACATTCAGATGGAAGTAGTTCACAAAAAACGACAATACTCACAAGTTCTCCTCTCTATCAAAAGCTGTCCCTGAGGGATTCTCAATATTAATTAACCAAGTATTTTCTTTGAAAGTTTTTTCGAGAGTGTATACAAAGCTTGAGAGCCAAAATTCCCTTTCAAAATGGGTCTCTCCTATTATTTATACAATTATTATTAACTCCCGAAAATGTCTTCTTGGATTCCCCAAGAAACGTTAACAAAAGACCTTTTAGCTTCCCTTACTAGCTGTTTGACACATGTGTGGAAACAGACAAAGTTGAAAATGGTTGGAAAAAGACAAGATAAGAGATAGTTAACAACAAATCCGAATTTGTTGTCATGTCTTGCTTATGCATTCTTATCTCGGATGTAGCAATTCCATATCTCTATTTGATTGTAAAGCACTATGATTCAACGATATGCTAACTCTTCAAGAGCATCTTTATGCATAGCAGTGTTTTCGTTGAGAGTTTGCATGTCCTTTGCTAGGGTAGCCATGAAGGCTTGAATCATGGTGCAGACTTCAGTAGGTTGTATGAGATGTTCTTCAATCAAGTTCGTCATCACCTTGGTGGTTGATTCAATTACCTCTCACTTGCAACTCGTACTTTGTTGTACCTTATTTATTAATTGTTCCACAATGAGAGTCTTTCCAAGTTCTTCCAAGGGAGGGAGATGACACTTTCTTGTCAGGTCTTGTGTCGCCTTGTGAAGTTGTGAACAAATTTCCATTGAGATGGTTGTCTCCCTGTCTGATCTCTTCCTAGCTTGTTGACAACGATCTAGCGAAGCAAGATCAACCCTCATGTCTATGCTTGAGGTGCACAAAATCTCGACAAGCCGATCTGGATTCTCTATGCTCCATCTATCAACATCGCTTATGCCTTCTCGGATAGTATTGAACTGGGTGTTTTTGACCTACACTTGGCTATGTCGTTCCGTAATAGAGGCCGCTATCTATTGAAACACATGAAGGTGGGCGTAAATATCTATAATGGCCTCTTCTAGCTCTGCCCTGACTTTCTCTATACTAGCCTTGAAGCTTTTCATGCTACCCTCATCTATCTTTACTTGTTTGAGTTGTTTCTCTATCTCCTTGACTCTTGCATGCTTCTCTAGATTTTGACAGTATACGTTCCTGATGTTATCTTCCATTGTAGTGATGAAATCAGTGTCGACAAAGGATATGTAGATTGGATATTTATTGATGTCTTCCATCACTAGGGTCTGCGGGAGTACTGATATTGGATTTCCCCTTGTGACCGACACTTTCCTTATTTTCTCTTGCACGATCCTGCCTGTGGCCTTATCATACGTGAACTTCTTTAGATTGGGCACTTTGCTTGGTTTGAATGGGGTACAAAGCCCTATATCTAGCCCACTGAATCGAGTTTGTCCGCTGGCACCTACTGTTGATATTTCCGTGATATCGATGTCCATCGGTGATGTGTTATCGTTCCTTGCTTCTCATCTTTATTTTGTCTCTCTTCCTTGGCTTCCTTTTCTGCAGCTTCACTTGCTACTTTTCGTGTTACTTCTGCTGCTGCTGCTTCCTTTGCTTCTTTCTCGACATTTGCTTTTTCTGTCTTAGCTATTGTCGCTATTGCATCAGCTTTGGCTTCATGGTTTTTTATTTTCTTCTCCACCACATCTTCCTTTTTCTTGTGTATCTTTTCTTTCTTTTGCCCCTTCTTTTCTATTACTGGTTCTTCTTCTTTAGCCGATCCTGATTGCATAGATGTAGTTGCAGCAGATGCCTTCGCTACTGCCTCTTCTTTCGATTTCTTCTTGGCCTCCTCGCATGCTTTTTCTTCATTAGCAATTCTTCCGATGGGTTTTCCCTATCTCTTGGCAATGACTTCATCGTAAGTTCTGGCACCACAGTGTACCTCCTCTTCTTCCCATGTGTCTGATGTATATTCCCAGGGTACGCCAAGCTTGTTAAAGTGTTCCTTCACAATTTTCTTCACGTCGTACCTTCTGAATCTCTCTTCCCCAAAGTTGTCTGAGAGAAGTATATCCACTTCATCTTGGGCCTATTTTGTGTTTGCAAATGAGTAGGCGCCAATCCACTATGGGAGCGGAGGCCATATAGCTTTCTTATCCCAATAGAGTATTTCCCCAACTCTGTTAATCCTGTTTGGTAAGCTACTTCATGGAGCACTAATTTGTTTGGGATATATCAAGGGAGCAGATGTGGTGCTTTCATGGCTCCATACATCCTAATATATTTTCCATGGTCCATCAGGTACCAATCTCCTATTCTCCTGATTACAACTAGTGCTTTGTTGGTCATACATAGGGTTGGCGTGCAAAAAATGAATTCGTACAACATGGCTAGGAAGTGCTCACATATATTGTGATACTCCGTTTTATATTTATGCTCCTAGAGCACCTTGCAGTAGATATGAATGGCTGGGTATGTTGGCTTCCATGCCCAACCCATGTTTGGGTATTGGTGTGCAATGCACATGATATCTATGAGATATGAAGACATGTGAAAGTTCAAGAAAATTTCGGGTTGTGCTTCCGTAACTGCTATGATAGCCTCTGCTAAGTTTCCTAACAAAATGTCAACGCAATTGAAAGACAATCCTTTGTCTGCACAATAGTGAATCATGGGCATATATCATAGCAGGAATTTGGAGGCATCTGGCTCTTAGTACAACCTGCATAGCATGGCCACCATGTATTGATATGACTTCCTTAGTAAGGTTGTAGGGTATCCACCAGTTGCTCTGAGCTTAAACTGTTTATCTGGTTTGTACCAGATGTGGCACAAGTCTTTGGCCGTATGCTTGAAGTTTGTTATCTAGCTTCCGGGTTCCTTTCTCCAGATGATAACACTTTGCTTGATCTGTGGGATGGAATGGGGCTATAGGCTCTCCCCGAGCGTTGCAAATGTACCAGTTTCCCAAGTCTATGTGTTTAAGGATTCGGGAAATGGCATCGACACAAGGAAATACTGCAGTGCAGGCTACTACTTTGTGTATATCATACTTCCTGATGTTCTTGAAAATTCTGAGCTTGTCTTGATCATTCGCATCGACGACGGAATTCTGTTTCTTGAACATTTTATAAATGTCACACCACTTGAGCTCATCTTCCCCCTTTTCCAGGAATCCGGCTGTCATCATACATCACTCCTTCGATGTCGGGTTCATCTTCATGCTGGAGGCCACTCCCAGAGGCCTCTGTGGTAAGCACTTTTCTAGTTTCCTTCTTCCTTGGAGACATTTATGAATCTGCAAAGCATAGATGAAATTAGTCCAAAGAAGAAACCTCGTAATGAAACAACCATGATTAGACCATGAGTTATATATGCATAAAAATAAGTATATTCAAGTAACCCATGCAAAAACCAGAGGATTCACTTGTGTTAATGCTAGGTGAGAGATCGTAATCAGAAAACGATAGTATGAAGGCAAGCATTACATAAATTTGGGCTTTAGTGAGAAGGCAATGACAAAATCCAAATGATTTTGGTTAAAGGTTAACCTTGGATATTGTCTTGAAAATTCGAGACTGGACCAATTCATATGAACTGCTCCGGTGTATATCAAAGAATTTTGTGTGAAAATCTCAGTGTACACTGAACGAGTTCGTGCGAAAGCCTCCGAACACACCGGAGGAGATTATGCAAAGTGTGTCGGTGGCACCACCGAAGTTTGTAGCAAGTTCTCCGATATAAACCATAGGTTATAATGTTAAGTCCCCCGAACAAACCAATGAGGTTTATGTTAACTCCCCTGGTTAAAGCCGAAGGAGTTCGTGTCAAGTTCCCTGAATGGACCAGAGGGGATTGCAAAAAAATCTCTGGTTGGACCAGAGCAGTTCGTTTTAACTTTGCCAGTTGCCATCGACATCAATTTCACAAAGTGTTATAGTTAAAGATCGACAACAATCATACTAAGTGCTCTTAATGAATTGGGGAAGTTAAGGTTAAGTCTTCCGAGGGGAAACTAGAGAAGTTTGTGTTAACTCCTCCGGTGAAGACTAGATGAGTTCACTTAAATATCTTTGAAGATACTGGGGACAATCTCATTAACTTATTCGATATACAAAGAGTTTTTCATTCGATTTTAGGGCTAAGATAACTACAGAGAGAGAGACCAGGGTTCAATTATCATTGATCTTGGAGGATAGCTTTGGTGAAAAAGAACGTGCAAGCGAAGTGGTTAGGGCTCAACTCTAGCCAACCTCAGCGTGCATATCCCTATTGGATAAGGGTACGACATGGAAAAGGTTAGGGGTCGGGTGGCTCCAGCGCTTTGTGCTTCGTCGACTCGGCCAATTCAATAGCAAATTTAGATGGGGAGACCCTAAAAGTATGTTGGAATGGCGAGGTTCGTTTGTAGATCAGAGATAAGTAGGCATCAATGCAATGAACTACCCTGAGGTAGCTATGAACTGGGGTACGAGATACTTATCCATGGTAGAAGTTGAGTGTGTGATGGTCGGGATTTAATATGGACACAGGTAAAAGGGTTGCAGGTGCTGAAGGTGACAGTCAAGGGAAAACTAGCGGGGACAGAGTTTAAAATGCCAGTGTTTAAATAAATAGGAAATAGAAATAGCCCTAACCTTAGCGAATATTACCAGCGAGAACGACAAGGACAGTTTTAGGGCTTACCTGGCACTTATTGTGACGTGTGGAGGTGGAGGGTAGGTCGATGAAAGAGGAATGTTGAACTCGTGATAGCTTGATAGCGCTTCGTCTCCTCCCTTAGATGATTTGCTAATGATAGTGGGAGAGGAATGAGAGCACTCCAATCAACAATTTTCTCAGGCGCTCAATAGAACAATGGTTAAACAATTGAGGGGGGCACCATTTTATAGCGAACGTGGGCATTTAATGCAATCAACGAAGGTTTTGACGAATTTACCAGAAGTGATATTGTGAATGCCTCCAGTGTGAATCGAAGGCGTTGATGGGGAGGTGTTCGGTATGCTTCGGAGGACTTGGTGGGAAAGCCTCCGGTGTATACCGAAGAAGTTAATGCGAAGTTGGACGGTGTATACTGGAAGGGAAGACAAGAACTCCTTCGATTTGGATGAAGGAATTTGTAAGAACTCCTCTCGTCTAACCGAAGSAGTTTGTAAGAACTTGCGTGGTATTTGATTTAAAGTTTCATAGGAGTTTGTAAGAAGTTCCCCGATGAACACCAGAGCAATTAAAGGGTACTACCGGTGGAGTTTCTAAGAACTTGTCCAATGACCAAAAWTCATTGTCAAAATCTGCCTAGGTATGAAACACAAAGATGCAATCCCTAACCAAGCTAAGAAAATTAGAGTGATTTGTTCGAGGAGAGAGGTAATAAACGATTATTAAGGAAAAATTCAAGCCAAGAAGTTTTATAAAAGAGAGCAAAGGGGGCTCCATTTTCTTGGAGAGAGGCTTTACCAATAAATATACAATAAAAAGGAGGTTGTTTATGCTTGGCACAACAAATGACGACACAATGGACGAATCCATGAGTCTTTGCAGAGTGGTATCCAAGCATAAACTTTTGAAAAAAGAAGTGCGACGATGCATGACCCAAGAGAGAAAGAGTAAGTCCCATAGTTTTTTTCAAAATGTAGATTTGACGAGACAAAGTTTGTATGATACAAATAAGAAACTGGAACCATGCCTAGAACATATTGATTACCACGAAATAACTTTTTCAAAATGAAATTAGTTTCAGGAAGCCATAAGGAATACTACAGTGAGATGAAATGTTAGAAATGTTGAAAATACAAGTTGCTTATGCATTTCTCTGGTGTTTCTCCGCCACCAACGAGTGTCCATAGCCTCGAAGGAGATACTTGCATGTCCCATATGATATCAAATGCCTTTCCCCAAGCCTTTACCTTTTATAATTTGATTCTCTTCTATTTAGAGAAAGGTGGATGGGGGGATTCTAGTTTTCCTTAAAAGGCATGAGGGATGACCCCTGTGAAGGTGAGATTTGTCAACTTGATTATAGATGAGCGAACTCCCCGAGTAACTTTCCCTAGAGTACTACACATGCTTTTTCGAAACCATTTATCCTTAGTTCAGACAAACATACAAATATGTTCTTAGAGATGACTCTTGATTATTTCCTTGTTACATTTTAAGTGCACAATGCTCGTATGTTGATAAACTATGTTCCTCTACTGGGTCCGACTTGAATTCATGCACAACAATGCTACACAATTAGAAATGAGGTTATGTCCAGAAGCCAAGCTACAAATTTCCAAGCTTTTGACACAAATTGTGTTACAATTTAATGGGTATTCAGATCCAGGCTATCAAAAATTTGAGAGTGCTGATTTTCAAGAGAAAAATGAAAACCAAAAAGCAAACAAAAAGCAAAGCATAAATTCAAAATTAAGGAATATGCAAAGGTCAAGCAAAATTGAGCAAAAAATCAAAACAAAACAAAATTCTTTATTTATGTATAGGGTAGGAGTTTCCTCAAGGGATAATTGATGTAGTGTTTCAGGATTTAGTCATTGACGGGGAGGAGGCCTGCATCCCCTTCAAGATTCTGCAAATGGTAGGATCCTTGGCCAATTTTCTCTTTGATCATGAAAGGGCCAAGTCACAATTACTGAAATTTTGAGTGTTTTCTTTTATCTTCACGCAACTTGTCCTTTTTGAGAACTAGGTCGCCAACCTGAAAGTCTTTCTCACCAACAAGTTTTTTATCAAACCAAAATTTAATGGTCTATTGGTGGGCTTCAAACTTGGTTTTTGCTTTGGCGCGATTCTCCTCTCGGTTCAACAAAGTGTTGATGTAACACCCTGTTTCCCCCAGCTTGTAAATATAACTGGACTGACCAAGAACTATGGCAGACTCATAAATGTGAATATGTGATGTAAAGGGACCTTGAGGAAAAGGTCAATGAATGTGAATGATATTTTGAATTTATTGCAGGACTGCTGAGAGGGGATGTGCAGAAAAAGAGACCACGATGGCGGTGGAGGGCACCTTAAAGGGTGGCGTTAACTCCCACCGAGAATTAAATACCGTATTTGGACTCCACTGGCCCGGAGAACCAAAAGCGGCTCGCTGGCCCTGAAAATTCAATGCCTCGCAGGCTGGTAGACGGATGGCTTGATGAGGGATGGGATGGTGAACCACCCGTTCGTAGAGCCGTCAGGCCTGATCGACGCGAGGGTAATCGTGCCACACGCAACCTCGCGAGAGGATAAGGCGTATGACAGAAGCGATTAGGAGGGCAGACGCGAGGGGAACTCTGGCATTACGCAGAGTGAGTGATAGCAGAGAGGAAGGATTGCAACCTTCGCTCCTGGTCACTGGCAGACAGAGAAACGCAATCTCAGAGCATCGGGGGTAGCTAGTGGTAAATCCGTTGGGAGTCGCTACGCCTATGGTTGGGTGGAAACGAGCACCCCTCTCAGTAGTCGCACCCACTTCTGGTGTTATTTCTGATAAGTGTTTTATATATATTGCATCTTGAAATTCATCGACTGGTATATGTATATATATATGCTCATAGAACTGTGAAATTGTGAATGATTTCAGTGTTAGAATGTCGATGC
>ML790609.1:68290-82543 GCA_009831015.1 Picea engelmannii | reverse complement strand
CCTGGATTAGATCTCTTCACAGAGATTCCCTTCTTAGAAAGGCTTACCAAGAACCGGGAAAAAGGACTTGAATGTGCAAGTCTTAGCAACCCTGTATGAAGAGGAATGACCCTCTTAAAAATCCCGAAGTAGCAGCGTGGGGAAAAGTATTGATTAACTGATGAGATCCTGTCGGGGAACCTGTGGTCATTCACGATCGTTAAATCGAAGGAATGAACGAGGGCGTTAATTTCCTTAACCTTTTTTTTCTCTATCTTCGTGAATAGCGAGGAAATCCGAATCGTAGATCCCCAGGCTCCATGAGAACGTCTGGACCATTGGTTTTTCCACGTCCAAAGAGCAGTGGGAAAGGGCACAGCATCGGGATTGATCCGAACCGTCAGATCTTAGCTAAGAAACCCGACAACCGTTAGATCTATAGGGAGATAGACGAGGGTTAAGCCTCATGAATAGGGGCAAAAAGGATCAGAGTTGTCCATCCGAAGAGGACAGGTGTCAGAGATCTAGGGATCTCGTGAGCTCGGAGGTTCGCAGGGTAGGAGTCCAAAAGTTGGATGCTCCAAGTCGCGAATGGCGAAGCCACGAGAGGATCAGAGCCATCCATCCGAGGAGGACAGGTGGCAGAGATCCAGGGATCTCGTGAGCTCGGAGGTTCGCGGGGTAGGAGTCCAAGAGTTGGATGCTCCAAGTCGCGAATGGCGAAGCCGCGAAAGGATCAGAGCCGTCCATCCGAGGAGGACAGGTGGCAGAGATCCAGGGATCTCGTGAACTCGTAGGTTCGCCAAGTAAGGATCCAAGCATTTGGTGCTCCAAGTCGCGAGACGCGAGGAGTGAGAAAGAAGGGTAGTCGTTGGATCTGGGTCGCAGGAGAACCGTCGGATCTACATGTAGGATCGTGTATCGGGGTTTCGTAGGTCGAAGCCCTTGATCTTGGCAACAGAAGCTGCGAAGTCGCGAAGCGCGATATTCTGACGAGATCAGAACCGCCCATTATTTGGGACGCATGTCAAGAGATCCCAAGGAGTCGGAGAATCATAGTTTTCGAGGGTGTGAAACTCTTACATGTTGGAATCGCGAAACGCGATACTCCAACAGGCAGGAATATAGCGCGGAGCCACACAGGAGTTGGTGGAGGACAGGTGGCAGGTTAAATACCGGGAGCCATCGAAGAATCGAGATTTGAGGAGTTGGAGAATCAAAGTTTTCGAGGGCTTGAAACTCTTACATTTTGGAATCGCGAAACGCGATACTCCAACAGGCAGGAATATAGCGCGGGGCCACACAGGAGTCGGTGGAGGACAGGTGGCAGGTTTAATACCGGGAGCCATCGGAGAATCGGGATTTGAGGAGTCGGGAATCCCGTATGCATTTGGGTATCACAAACCCCAAAACCCCGACAAAGGGGTAAGGTTGTGGTCACGGGGTGATGGTTATGTGGACTAGGGGCTGAGCCAGGAGGGCTAGCGTGAAAAAGGCGCGTCGGGAATCGGAGAATCGTGAGTCTTGGGGATGTTTGCACATCGACATTGAAAACGCCGAAATCCCGATAGGAGCCTAGGACTGTGGCCATATGAAGGCAGGTCACGTAGATTAGTAGCATAGCCGGTAGGGCTAAGGTAAAAAGGAGCTCATCGGTAATCGGGGATTCTGTCCCTTGGGGAAAAAACGAAAAATTTTACTACGTTATAGTGGGTATGTGACAGTTGATGTGCCTTTAGATGACATGACATTCTCACCCACAAGAGTGTTGGGTGAGTTGGAGGGAAGGGAGGCAAATATTTGAAGGAAGAATAACTTCTTTCTCGTAAACAAGAAAATAAGGAGAGATCCCTATGGAAGCCTTGGGGGTGACATGATCAGCCTAGAGGGCATTGGGTAGTGTGTTATGCGAATTTCTTTGTTGGTCGACTACAATTCATTTTAGTATGCAGATTAGATTTTTGTTTGTAGATTCAACCAATCCATTGCCCCGAGGGTAATAATTGGCTACATATTTCAAGGTAATCCCTTTTTCCAAAGAAAACTTAGCCAACTTAAGCAACGAAAAATACATTGCATTATCAAATACAAGAGAGTTAGGCACTCCAAACCTTGTTATGATGTGTTGTACAAGAAAATTCATTACCACTTCATCATTTACTTTGGTTAGTGGTACCGCTTCAGTTCAACGTGTAAAGTAATCAGTAGTGGTTAGGATATACCTGTGATGTCTAGATGAATGAGGATTAATCTCACCGATAATGTCCAACCCCCATTGTTCAAAGGGCTCTTCAATAGCAACAGGCTGAAGTAGGACAATTGCTCTGCTCTTTCTTCTAGTTGATTTTTGGCAAGTGTCACAGTAGTGTGAGTAAGTGTGGGCATCCTTAAACAATGTTGGCGAGTAGTACCCGACTCTTAATATTTTGTGAGCTGTTGTATATCCTAAGAAATGGCCTCTAGCTGGTTCATCATGTAGGTCTTTAAGGACTTTATCAACATCTTGATTTTCAAGAAAACGTAGTAGAACTTTGTCGTACACCATGGACCAACTGAAACCGTTTTGATTTCATCCTTAGTGCTCTCTTTTGCTTGGCATTGAGAGGGTCCGGAGCTGTACCATACTAAAGATAGTACTTGAGATCATTGTAATAAGAACTCTCAACAGATGGAACATATGGAACTTGTTGCGTGTAGAGGGTTGGCTCCTCTTCCATCTGTCTTCTTCTTGATTTTCATCATCCGTGATCCCAATTGCCAACTTACAAAGACCTTGAACTTTGACGATATTTGTTGGTTTAAATTCGAGGTCATACTCTTGTAAGGAAGTCATCCAATTACCTCATCTCTCGCCCAACTCTCTTTGTACAAAGAGAGATATGACCTCTGGGTGAGGAACGATCACTTTGGTATGATTCTTCAAAATATATGATCCGAATTGTTTGATGGCTTTGTGGACAACAAAAGCTTGTTTTTCCACTGGTGGGTAATTTAGTTTAGCACCTTGTAATCTAGTGCTCATGAATGCGATGGGGCATTCATTCCCTTGCTCGTCATTCTCTGTGAGCAATACTTCAAGAGAATAGTCAGATGCAAAGGTGTACAACAATAAATCCTTAGTAAAATCTAGATTTTGTAAAGACAATACAACTGTTATAGCGACATTGATGTTCTCAAAGGCCTTCTTTTCAACATATGTCCATTTAAACTACACATCTTTCTTTATCATTCGTTGAAGAGGTTTCACTATTTCAGAAAAATCTGGGAAAAATATTCTTACAAAATTGATCTTGTCAAAAAAGGACTACATGGACATTTTGCTATGAGTTGGTGGGATTTGCATTATAGACTTAGTTCGTTCTGGGTCCACGAATTTCCCATATTTAGAAATAACATGCCCCAATAGAATACGTTCTAAAACAACAAATATGGTCTTTTTGGGATTTAGAGAGATACCATATTTTCTGCATCTTTCAAATATCGGTTTCAGGCAGTTTGGGTGGTCAACTCTTTGTTTTGAATAAATAGTGACATCATCAAGATAGATCACCACACTTTAATTGATTAGACCTTTGAAAGCGATGTCCATCGCCCTTTGAAAGGTATCACCCGCATTAATTAAACCGAGGGGCATTCTGTAGTATGCGTATGTCCCCCACTTCATCCTAAAGGTGGTCTTTTATCGGTCCGGTTCTTCTATGAGAACCTCATTGTAATCTGAAAACTCATCCAATAGAGAAAACATTTCAGAGCCAAAGATGAGTTGCGGGATTTGTTCCATAGGGGAAACTAGATAGTTGTCTTTATCAGGGACCGATTTAGATTTCGAAAATCTATGTGGATTCTGATTTGCCCCGATTTATTCCTAACAATCACCATATTAGACACCTAGGTTGAATGACATACTTTGAAGATGATCCGGGCATCTAACAACTTATTTAGTTCTTTTTAAATGAACAGTTCAAGGGTCGGATGTATCTTTCTCAACTTCTGTTGGAGTGGCTTGACACCTTCTTTGATTGGAGCTACATGTTGAATGATACAAGTGTCATAAGTCTTCAAATCTTCATATGTCCAAGCAAATACATCACGATACCTTTTGAACAACTACGTAAGCATATGTTTTTTTGCCTTCGAACAACAAGTGCCTAGATTGATATACTTAGGTTGTTCAGGAGTACCTAGATTCACCAAGAAATGCACAATGGTAGAGTTGTTCATCTTTGGATTCATCGGTTTTCTGAACTTAGTCTGAAGGTCGAACAAATTTTCCAATGATAGAACATTTCTTGGGATGCAATTTGTTTTCACCTTGCTTGCTTCATCGTGGTAGTTCTGAAGATCTTGTTCATACGCTTCATCGTCTATAAATGAGTCTTGAAAGACGTCTGAACTAATGAGGAAATTGATTATGTGAGTATCATTATTGAATACCCTCCAAATCTTGACATTATTCGGTATAGAAGGCCTACAAATGATTTCAACAGAAAAATCATCGTTAACAAGCGTATATCTAGAGGCTCCATTTGACAAAATGTTTGCAACAACATTTTGATTATGAGGTATAGATTCAATGTTAAAAGATTCAAAAGAATAAAGATTCCATACCTCTTGTTGGTAACCTCTCAAATGTGGAGACATGAAATGGATGGCATTTCTTACCTGTCGGACAACTATTTCCGAATCACCTAATACTCATAAGAATTTTACCTCAAGGTCAATGGCTTTTTTAAAACCTTGGACCAAGACTTCATATTCTGCAGTATTGTTGGTGCATTCGAATTCCAAATGACAGGATATGTGGATCAATAAGAATACATCTTGCCTCAACTCGATCATGAGATTTGGAGCCGTCAAAGAACATAGTCGAAATGTCAATATATACAAGCGGGCTAATTATACAATAACATAATTCTCTTGATACTATACAAGCATTATCATCAGTCTGATCGCATAGAAGGAGTTCAAACTGAGTGTTTGTTTGAATTTTAGATGGATGTGTTTCATAACAACCAAGGTCAATCTCTAATAAATAATTACCCAAAACAGTATGAGCAAAGATGATAGGCTCATTTTTACCTTCCAATTCTATTACCGTGTGCTTCATATGAGCCTCGTTGTCTACACGAATATGATTGGGTTTACCTTTGTAAGGGAGCCATAAGTGGGATCAGTTGGTGGAGAAATAGCCTTGAATCTTAGTTGATCAATCCCTGCTCAACGACGAACCATAACTTTCTGGGATGTCAACAACAACAATGTCAATCACTTGATAAACTCTTGGATCATAAGCTAATATAATCAATACATCTTTGAGTTCGATTTTTACTTTGACATCTGACCTATCTAATTGTATGATCCTTGTGGTGTTCAACTATGGGACAACATTGATTCTTTGACAGATTGAATAGGGCATGATGTTAGAAGAAGCACCAGATTCCGTTAAGAAATTATGCACATTGAAATTAAAAATCTCATGTGACTAGAAAAGGGAGGACCCGAGACTTGGAATGTGCACCTATATTTGTTGCGTTTATGGCAGATTTGATCTCTACTTTGTGTATTTCCTTCGTTTCAACAACTTTAGGAATGTTGTCGATTGCAACAATGATCTTATTTTGAGGATTATTGGAATGAAAAGCATCATGCAATTGATCACGCTATTGTGGTAGTGAGTAGATTTCATACATAAAAATGTTAGCTTTAGTCTTCTTCATATCTTCTATAACATTGTAGTCTAAAGCATGAATTTTTGTTTTACTTGTTGTTGTGCTAGGTTGTGAACCATTGGGTTTGTTGTTAGTATTGAAGTGTTGGGATTATTACTATTTGCAACCGAGTTTGACGTACTCAGTTTGTTATTGTTGGATGAAACAAAGGTATTAGATTTATTACTGGCTTTTGTTGGGGCTGGGGTGATTGGTTTCAAAGTGGGAACAAGAGGAGTGATTTTCCTGTGAGGGATAGTGACTTTCGGAGAAGATGAAGTGATGGGAATATGACCTTTTTTGTGTAGGTTGTAGTCTCTAGGGGCAACTTTTACAATTGATGTATCTCCTATAAAAAATTCTTCAATCTTCTCATTGTTTGAGTCAATACACCAATCCCATAAGAACATACCAAATTTTGGGGGATCTTCCTCAGTGGTTTCTTCATGTTCTGCTTCGTTGGGTTGTTCGTCATTCAAACTTTGTTGATCTAACAACTGGTTGATGACCAAGGTCATGGAGTTTACCCACTACAGACATGTTTTTTCGGAGTGATTATGTTGGTGGTATGAGCAGAAGTTATCCTTGCCAAAGCTATCTATATTTAACATAATTTGTGGGATCTTTGATGGCTTAAGTGGGTTATCATTTCTTTTGAAAAACAAACGAAAAGGTCTAGGCCTTGATGGTCCTTCGCCAATATTCTTCTTAAGATCGACAACTTTGTTTGACAACTTCTTGACTAGTTTAACCACATTGTCTAGATATTTAGGGTCTTTCTCAGGAGGTTTCATAAGTAATAAAGGCTTCTTTTTGACTAACCTAATCTCTTTGGAGTATGAATGAATGTCGTAAGATGACAATTCATTTTCAACAACCTCAACTTCTTCAAAATTCCAAGCTAAGGTTTCTTTACCAACTCATTTAACAAACATGCCTATGGAAGGAATCAGAGCCAAAGTATAATATTCGATGGATAAGGATTCTAGGGGAGTGGTCTCGACAAAAAAATTATTTAGAACAATAGTAAAGCATTGATTGAAGTCTTTCACTTTCTCTTTCTTTTCCATTTTTATAGCTCCTAACAATTTGTATAAAGTTGCAGGAGTTTTTGCTTCTCCAAAATTTCTAATAAAGTCCTTCTCAAAATCTTCCCAACTGGTTATGTAATCAAGTGGGAGGATGAAGTACCATGTGGTTGCTTTTCCTACGAAGGTGTAAGGGAAAAGTCTGCAAACCACGTATTCATAACGAACAAAGAGGAGGCAAGTAGCTAGAAATAAACTCTTAATATGATCTTCTGGTGAGCAGGGTTTGTCTGGATCAAATTTTGGAAGAAATTTTTTAGGTTTTCTGGGAATTTCATGCAATGGTTCTGCTAAATTCAGAGCACCTTTGGATAACCATAGTGGAATCACTACTCTTCGGTCTTCTCGTTCACCCATATTGATTTCTGGTTTTTCACCGTCGAAGTCATGCTCAGATTCAGGAGGGGTAGGAGGGATATGATTCAAGGGCACAAGTACTTCCTGGAAAGAAGTTTCAATCAAATATTCTACATAATTGACAAGGATATTGGTCCTATTACTGGGTCATCTTACGCGAGTGGTTCCCCTCCCTTGGGAATTCTCGGGCTGTTGGTAGTTTACCAAGCAATTTGGTGTATGTGCGGGTAATACGACGAGTTTCAGTAAAATATTTGTAGGGTACAAGAAATCAAGTTTCTGTTTGATTTTTGGGGCTGCCAGTATCACTTTTAAATGTAGGGTTTGTGTCTTCAAAGGTAACGTCCCGTTCTGAATTGATATGAGGAAAGACAATTTGAACAATGATATTTTTGGAGAACTGGTCGTGCGTATGCAATGCGTTTATGTAAGATATACAATTTCAGGCCCTCCTTCTAGCGTCAATTATATTGACCGGGCGAAAATTCCCTACAATAGTCAGGGGTACTCGCCGATACACAATCCCAATCAGACTATGCACTGTTTGGTTTAGGAGACCCATCCAGATTTTGGCCTGATTGCCATTACTGGTTGTGAGGGTGAAAAGGTGGATGGTTATGTGAATTAAAGATGTAGATGAAGAATATCTAAATGCATAAAACAAATCTAATCTACTTCTATCCTATCCTATACTAGCTGGGAATGAACTGTAGTAACTGAATGAGTTGAAATGAAAGTAAACTCTACAAAATACCCCAATCAGATAGTTTTCATGAAGGTGCAAAGTTAGATAACACATGCATACAAATGTATAACCAGAAAAGTCTAAGTCATATTTCTACATACATAAACAACTCATATGCTCATTGTTGATGATTGCAACGATGTGAGACATTCTTCAGCTTACAAACCTATGAGATGTAGATCATTGCAACTATGTGAGATATTCTCCAGCTTACAAACTTGAGAGAAAGCCCCTGAAGAGGGTGTGTGGTTCCTATCTGAGACAGAGCTGGAACGTAGAGATGACCTCCTCCATACAGAGAGTTGAGAAGAACTCTAGATGATTCTCCTGTGTAATGCAGTGAGAAAGGTGATCTGCAGAGTTGGACGTGCCTGTGGCTGAGCACAAGGTGAATGTGTGAAATCCCAAAGTGTAGGGTGCATCGTCATGAGAACATAAATGAAGATGATGTATTAGCCTCCTGTGAGCATAAGACTTGACGAGAAACTCCAGATGACTCTCCTGTGTAATGCATTGGGAAAGACGATCCGTTGAGTGGACGTGCCTGTGGACGAGCACAGGTGAACGTGATCCTAGTGGTTGAGCACTAGTGAAGAAGTGGTTCTTCTGTGTAATGCAGTGAGCCAAAGATATGGACATCCCTATGGATGTGCCCCTAGTGGATGAGCACTAGTGGGTGTATAAGATGCCTTGCTATATTGTTCAAGAGTTAGACCTGCCTGTAACCCTAATTGTAATGTAAAGGGTACAGGTCGGCCCCACCTTAACGTGACTGGTAATTGATGTAAAAGATAATTAATCTGGTTAATATTATTTATATTATAAGCTAGTGAGGTTGGCCTTGTTGTGCCAATAGACACTTCTGTTGACAGGTTCAGGTTAGTATAAGTAAAGGTAAATTCCCCATTGAGGAATCAGATCTTTCATGCGAGTTTGGAAATTTCAGCAAGTACACCTTCTTGGGAAAAGTGCACACATCTCTTGGGCGCTAGTCTTATAGGGTTTGAGAACCCTCTTGTGTGCTAGGTATTCTTGGTGGTGAAGGTCTTTCTCTTGAATAATATAGAAAAGGATTTGGTTGGGTTTTCTTCCCTTGTTGAGAAGGGTTTCCTAGGATAATTCTTGTGTTCTTGTGCATGGTGCTTCTTCTTGTGATCTTGGTTGCTGCAACATCAATGGTTATGGTTAAATGCTAAAAATGGAATGAACTTCATGCTTAACCTTGCTTATTGAAAAATCAACATGGTATCAGATCATAGGTCTTGAATAACCCATTGCACAAAACTTCAAGGAAAACCATCATCTTTTTGCAGAACCATACGACCCTCCTAGGGTTTCCATAAATTTCGTACGACCCTCCATGTTTCTCAGTTTCAGCCCTTAATACTTGGACGTTGGGGCTAATTTTGGAATAGGAGTGTATGGTCTCCTTTAACGCACCTCCAACAAGCTTCAGATTGCATTTTCGAGCTTTTTTTACTTTTTGGCCCTAGGGTTTCTATGGTTTCGCTAATTTCTGCAAAAATTTCAGTATTAGGTTTTCTGCAACTCATTGAAGGAGCTCTTCAACTCACCGATGTTCTCCCATATTTCAAAGGCTTATTGTTGGCAATCATAAGCCCAACAAAGCCTAAAAGTGCTAGCCTAGCCTAGCCATTAGGTTTTATAACCCAGTTGAGAAAGGGTTGTGAAAAATCTAAAATTATGATGAACAAAACTATGATGGAAGTTAAGCTTGATGGATCAAGCAACTTCAAGTTTCTGGAAGACAAGACTTCAAAGGAAGACTTATTGTGGGTGATACAAAAATGTGTTATTGTGACATACCTCCTTCATGAAGATGTCAAGAGGACAAAGATCAGTCAGGARMCATTTGAGAAATCATATCAGCACCCTCAGGTATGCACTTGTATATATATTATTTGTATCGTTGTCATGAGGGAAATTGCAGGAGGAAGGAACCTTTTGMTGAAGTCATGGATCTAGAGGGATMTCAATGCATTCATAGGAACAACACACTCAAAGTGAAGACTCCAGGTTTGATTGTTGTAATTGTCATTCCTCTAACCTATATTTCTAAAGTTTKCTACATTACAAGTARGTGTTGTAGCTATGACAACAATCCTTAAATTGTTTTAATTCTAGAGATGCACTCATTATTCTCCTTTAGGAGACATTCTTGTTTTGGTTCCTCTTGTTTTCTTGTTCTAGTCAGGTTAAGATCAAAGGAAGATGTTTATCCTTTAGAGGGAGCCACTTGACTTAGAGGGAGTCAAAACTATTTGAGAAAGAGGAAGAATATAACCATCATTGGGGAAACCAATGCGATAACACATGATCAGAATCTTTCTATGATTCTATGGGCATAAGCATGCATGACACATTATATGTTCAGAATAAGAGTCTTCACCAGACTTAGAAAAACATAACTCCTGAAGAAGTCTTCACCAGAATGAAGCCCGAGATTGAACACTTCAGGTTATTTGGGTGCCCAATGTATTTTTATGTACCCAAAGAGAATAAGTCCAAGCTAGATCCTTTAGAAAGAAAGGATACAATGAATCTTCAAAGACATTCCAGATCGACATCCATGGTCAGAGACAGATTGAGAGAAGCAAATACGTTGTCCTTGAAGAAGAGATAATCTTTCAAAGATCCAAAGAATCTCAGATGGTGATTAACAATAAGACAATACCTTCTCCCCCTTCAACAGTTCAAAGGGAGACATACATTATTCCAATTGATCCAATTGCTCCAGTTGATATGTTCAGAGATATTGCAGTAGGGCATAAAATGCCTACCTAGACTCACTCTGCAAGAGGCAGAGAAACTTACAAGCCTCTCAAGGCACATCCCAAGAAAGCAAAAGAGATTTTCGAGCTATCCTTTAGTCATGAGCCACTTCATTGATGATGTGCCTCCTTGTCTTAGAGAAGCAACATGAGAACATGTATGGAAAGATGCCGTAACAGAAGAATACCCGTATATCTTAAAGAATGACGCATAAGATATTATTCAAGGACCAGAAGGGAAGTTTGTGGTAACTTCCAAGTGGATCTATAAGATCAAGCATGCAACTGATGGAAGTGTCGAAAAATACAAAACAAGATCTATAGCCAGAGGTTTCTAAAAAACAGAGGGAGTTGTCTATGATGAGACACTTGATCCAGTAAACCTGATACACTTCCATTCATACTACCATCCATGAGTTGGAAATTATATCAGATAGATAAATTCTTGATGAGTTTGGATTTCAACAAGAGTGTTGTTGATCCAAACCTATATCATTACAGTGTTGGTGACGAGAGCCTGATTTTGATGACTTATTCAGAAAGCCTTTTTGTTGGATACAAGTAATCCTTGACTTCTAAATTCGAGATGAAGAATCTAATTATGATGCACTACTTCTTGGGACAAGAAGTATGATAGAGGATTGATGAGATTTTCCTAAGTCAAGGAAAATATATAGTGAAAATATTAAAGATATTCAAGTATGTCAGAATGAAAAATCCACTGTGATGGATTTAAAGAAGAAGATTGATGATGATTCATACGAGACTGATCCACAACTGATTGGATCACTGATGTATCTAGTTAACACCAGACTTGATTCATGGCATGTAGTGAATGTGCTTAGTCATTTCATGAGTCAACCGAGACATACTCACTAGACAACAACAAAACATGTATTAAGATATATACGAGGCACAGTTGGATATGGCCTGAGATATGCCTCCAGTGTGAACTTAAGGTTGTAGGATATGTCGATTCAGATTGAGTAGAAAGTACAGTGGACCGGAAGAGCACATCCGATTGATGTTCTACCGTGAAGTTTGCCATGATTTCCTGATGCAGCAAGAAACAAAACTCAGTGGCCTTGAGTACCACATAGGCAAAGTATATACCATTGAGTGTGTGAAGCAATGTGGCTTCACAAGTTTTTGAGAGATTTACTTGACCATGAGATGGATCCTATGATGATAACCAAGAGCCGCGTGTAAAGCTCCTTGAGAACCCAGTGTTTCCTGATTGATCGAAACACGATGATATGAAATATCCTTATATCAGAGATATGATGCAGAGGAAAATCGTACACATGCAGTACCTTCCTACACATGACCAGATTGCAGACATCTTCACCAAAATAACTTGGTGAAGAATGCCTCCCTAGATGAGAGGGAGTGTTGATGATTGCAACGATGTGAGACATTCTCCAGCTTACAATCTTGTGAGATGTGGATCATTGCAGCTATGTGAGATATTCTCCAACTTACAAACCTTAGAGAAAGCCCCTGAAGAGGGTGTGTGATTCCTATCTGAGACAGAGTTGGAACGTAGAGATGACCTCCTCCATACAAAGAGTTGAGAAGTACTCTAGATGATTCTCCTATGTAACACAATGACAAAGGTGATCTACAGAGTTGGCCGTGCCTGGGGCCGAGCACAACGTGAACGTGTGAAATCCCAAATTGTCGGGTGCATCGTCATGAGAACATAAATGAAGATGATGTATTAGCCTCCTCTGAGCATAAGAGTTGACGAGAAACTCCAGATGACTCTCTTGTGTAATGCAGTGGGAAATAAGATCTGTTGAGTGGACGTGCCTGTGGACGAGCACACATGAACGCGATCCTAGTGGCTGAGCACTAGTGAAGAAGTGGTTCTTCTGTGTAATGCAGTGAGCCAGAGATATGGACATCCCTATGGATGTGCCCCTAGTGGATGAGCACTAGTGGGTGTATAAGATCGCTTGCTATATTGTTCAAGAGTCAGAACTACATGTAACCCTAATTGTAATGTAAAGGGTACAGGTTGCCCCCACCTTAATGTGAATGGTAATTAATGTAAAAGATAATTAATCTGGTTAATATTAATTATATTATAATCTAGTGAGCTCGGCCCTGTTGTTCCAATAAACACTTTTGTTGACAGTTCAGGTTAGTATAAGTAAAGGCAAATTCCCCATTGAGGAATCATATCTTTCATGTGAGTTTGGAAATTTTAGTAAGTACACCTTCTTGGGAAAAGTGCGCACCTCTCTTGGGCGCTAGTCTTCTAGGGTTTGAGCACCCTCTTGTGTGCTAGGTATTCTTAGTGGTGAAGGTCTTTCTTTTGAAGAATATAGCAAAGTATTTGGCTGGGTTTTCTTCCCTTGTTGAGAAGGGTTTCCCAGGATACTCCTTGTGTTCTTGTGCATGGTGTTTCTTCTTGTGATCTTGGTTGCTGCAACATTAATGGTTATGGTTAAATGCTAAAAATGGAATGAACTTCATGCTTAACCTTGCTTATTGAAAAATCAACACTCAAGACATTAAGTATGAGAAAGAATAACAAAAGTGCAAGAGTAGCATTTATTGCATCAGAAAATTCTATAAGCAAAGCATGTTCTTACAACCCATGTGGATTGCAAACATTCAGCTAGAAGTAGTTCACAACAAACAATAATACACACAAGTTTTCCTCTCTATCAAAAGTTGGCATGAATCATGGTGCAGACTTTAGTAGGTTGTATGAGATGATGTTCAGTCAAGTCCGTCGTCACCTTGGTGGTTGATTCAATTACCTCTCACCTGCGACTCGTACTCTGTTGTACCTTCTCTATCAATTGTTCCATAATGAGAGTCTTTCCAAGTTCTCCAAGGGAGGGAGACAACACTTTCTTGTCAGGTATTGTGCCCCCTTGTGCAGTTGAGAAAATATTTCCATTGAGCTGGTTGTCTCCCTGTTTTCTCTCTGCCCAGTTTATTGACAACGATCTAGCGAAGAAAGCTCAACCTTCCTGTCTATGCTTGAGGGGAACGGAAGCTCAACTGGCGCATATGGATTATATGTGATCCATCTGTCAACATCGCTTATGCCTTCCCGGATAGTATTGAATTGGGTGTTTTTTACCTGCACTTGAATATGTTGTTCCATAATAGTAGCCGATATGTGTTGAAGTAGGTGCAGGTGGGTGTACATATCTACAATGGCCTCTTGTAGCTCTGCCTTGAATTTCTCTGTACTAGCCTTGAAGCTTTGCAGGCTACCCTCATCTAGCTTTACTTGTTTGAGTTGTTTCTCTAGCTCCCTGATTCTTGCATCCTTCTATTGATTTTGATGGTATAATTTTCTGACGTTATCTTCCGTTGTCGTCATGAAAGCAGTGTTGGCAGAGGCTATGGAGATCGAATCTTTATTGACATCTTCCGTCACTGGGGTCTGTGCGAGTATTGATATTAGATTTACCCTTGTGACCGACACTTTCCTTATTTTCTCTTGCACGATCCTACCTGTGGCCATGTCATATGTGAAATTCTTTAGGTTGGGCACTTCGCTTGGTTTGAATGGGGTACAAAGCCTCAGATCTAGCCCATTGAATCGAGTATGTCCACTG
>ML790609.1:28763-40957 GCA_009831015.1 Picea engelmannii | reverse complement strand
ATATTTTTGCAGCCGACATCTTGTCTAGGGTTTCCTTTACTTCTTTGCTTCCTCTTGGAATATTCTAATCTCATCATAGGTCATAATAGAGGTTCATACCTCCCGAAGCTACCATAATATCAACATGGAGGCCACATATCCATTTCATATGGTCAACCATTGATTGAGGGTGAATCTAACTATTCCATTATTATATTATTTGTTTGACTTGTCATGGAGTTAGTTGGAGAATACTATATTTTATTATAAGAGAGAAGAAACTTCCTCTATGACGAGGAGCTTTCTCTCCATTTACAAGGACTGGGAATTTGGGGATTGAGGAGCTCCCTCCTTGGGCTACATTGTACATCATATTGGCAAGCTTAATGGTAGAATGGAGGTATTGATTTTACTTATGTAAGGCTTTATGATTGCAATATTTTCATATTTTGTTTATTGTTTTAGGAAATCCTTGTAGTATGTCATGAAGGCCTTGTAATGAAGTATTTGGCATTTGGATGGTGTAATGTGAGGACATAATACCTATTATTTGCATTGTTGTTGTGCTAAGCTTGCATCTAACAAACTAAGTTGTTGCTTGAGGTAATATAACATCACCTTCATAACTTTGTTTTAGAATAGCACCCATAGTTCTCCAAGGTTAATTTTCTGCAATAATTTTCAGCAAGATAAGGCTGATATCTGACCATGCCTCTTTGATTCCGTTCTGCCCAAGATTTGGTAGGCACTAGTCTTGGGGTTACCATCACCTTTTTGTTCTCACACCATTCCTTTTCCCACCTATACTACAACCACTTGTTTTGTTAAGCCTTACTCTTCAAGCATCACCTAAAGCCTCCAGTCCATAGCCTTAGCAATCCTACTTAGGGATACCTCCCTTGCGTTGGAGAAGAGCCAATCTAAAGAGAGAGGAATAGCTACTTAGGTGACAATGGTAGCCTTCTTGAGTTACACAAAGCTAGTACATTGGTGCTTGGGACAGGGCTTCTAATGAAGTATCTGTCATTTGGATGGTGTAATGTGAGGACATAATACCTGCTATTTCCATTGTTGTTGTGTTAAGCTTGCATCTAAGAAACTAAGTTGTCGCTTGAAGTAATATAACATCACCTTCATAACTTTGTTTTAGAGTAGCACCCGTAGCTCTCCAAGGTTAATTCTCTGCATTAATTTTCAGCAAGCTAAGGCTGATTTGTGACATGTATAGCAGCCCTTGTTTTCCTTACATATTCACACATTTTCCCTCTTAGATCCATGCCTCTTTGACTCCATTTTTCCCAAGAATTGGTAGGCACTAGTCTTGGGGTTTCCCTCACCTTTTTGTTCTCACACAATTCATTTTTCCACCTATACTACAACCACTTGTCTTGTTAAGGTTTACTATTCAAGCATCATCTAGAGCCTCCACTCCATAGCCATTGCAATCCTACTAAGGGATACCCCCCTTGTGTTGAAGAAGACCCAACCTAAAGAGAGAGTAAGAGCTATTGAGGTGACAGTGGGTAGCCTTTCTGAGTTACACAAAGTTAGTACTTTGGTGCTTGGGACTTTACACTTTATGGGTGCTAGATTTTGTTGTAACAATTTGCAAGCCAGCTATTTAGGCATTGTAAGGAGAAAAGATATGAGCCAAGATGGAGAAAGGTGAAAACTTGAACAATTCTTCTAACAGTAGAAAGATGAGGAGCAGAACGTGCTCAAGATTGAAAACTATGGGCACTTAAAACTCAGATTACTCAGCTATGAGAATACATATGAGGTTATGGCTCTTCAATAGAGAGACACCCATTACATGCAGAGACCTGTTACATGTGTATTGCGACCTCGGAAACCTATTACTATGAGACAGACTAGAAGTTAAATTTCTCTAAAGACAACTCACTTAAGCCTAAAGTACAAATTACTATAGTGCAATATCTATACAAAGTTCAAACATGATGAGCACAAATAATTTCACTCCAAAATCCTAACTCTGAAGTGCTCGTCAAGGATGCTTGTTATCTATTTTAAGATAGTGTCATCCCCTTCACAAGAGTCAAAACTGACGACAGGAATCTCAGTATAGTGAAACAGATAGTGGTAACAGGTCAGTGTAGTACGCACAAAGTATAGTTATGTGCTGGAACAATAATGTACATAGAGGAGGATTGCTAATGCTGCATTCTTTTTGCAAAGCACTTTGCTCATCCAGAGACTTATCATGGGTGCTGATTACTACCAACCTTAGCAGTCTTGATTTGCATCTCTTATCCCAAGTTCAATTGCAAGGCATATTCCTATTGCACTGCCAAATTCCAAGGGCTGAAAAAGAAATGAGCAAAACTTTTAATTAGTCTTCACAGTCCATGGGCTCATCATTCTTGTACTCTGCAAGGGAAGACTCCTTTAGATATTCCTAATAACACTTTCCCCTTTGAACCCTTGGCTTGCTTGTCTCTTAGCCTAGAAAAGAGAGCAGCTTGCATTGCCGTTTCAAAATGCATCAAATTCAACCCCCTCTTCCCCACAGAAAAGAACACACAGAGAGGCCAAGTCAATAATAAATTATAAATATCAATGTTCAATGGTGGTTTGGATTTTAAGGGCAGACCCCTTTAGGTATTCCTAATAACACGTGCCCCTTTGAATCCTTGGCTTGCTTGTCTCTTAGCCTAGAAAAAATAGCAGATTGCAATGCCATTTCAAAATGCATCAAATTCAACCTCCTCTTACCCACAGAAAAGAACACACAGAAAGGCCAGGTCAATAATAAATTATAAATATCAATGTTCAATAGTGGTTTCGATTTTAAGAGCCTTTTCTTTATAATTATTTCCCCAAGGTTCCATGCTGTTTCATTTTGTGGGTGGTAATTAATCAATTGACCAATCCTGTGGATTGCTGCTTTTGCAGAGAGATACTAAATGTCCACTTCTGGTTGTATGTAGCATTTTGTATCACCAGGTACAATGAATGTCTTATGTAATACTCCCTCTCTCTCATACCCATACACATTTAATGGTTTTTTAATGCAATGGGTTGTAAAGAGTCATGGACCACACATGGCATCATGGCTGTAAAAATGCTCACTCATGTCATGTGTGCATTGGGAAATGTGGCAGGAACAAGGAAAGTAAGGAAACCTCATGATAAAACACATAAAAAACCAACAGAACAGACAACTGACCACACCAAATATTGAACCAATAGCACCTTGGATTGCACTAAGATAAATGACATGCAACCAAACAAAATCCAAATAATCACCCTGATACCAAGTACAATCTATAATACTGTTGGTTGAGAAAAGAAAATGAAAAGGAAGAAAGGAAATGAATTCCATAGCACAACATGATGACATGTATGAAAAATAAACAGTCACTTGTCCACAGAGAAATTCAGCAGGAAACAGAGAGACACCACAAGGTGCACACAGAAAATTAGCTGAATAGGCAATTGACCATAGTAGACGCAAGTGAAATTATTGCTTTCCTATCATCTTAAACGCCATACACTGGTAGCAGAACAAAGAGGACTTTCAAAATCTGTTATTTGGAAAGACAGTGCTGTGAAAGATAGAGAAAGAGGGCACAAGGAACAAAAGGGAAAGGATAAAGGGATCTGAAAACGTGGATTGAACTATTTCAGAACTTTGCTCACCTTCTTCGAATTAACATGAGGACCCATCTTCACATTGTTGCTTGTAAATTTCAAAAGAGGCAGAAGAGCAAATGGAAGCTCAAAAGAAAGAATCATCTGAAACATTCATAATAGGTTCTGTTTAATAAAGGCACAAGTTGACCAAGATCTTTAGATGAAACAGAAAAAAGTAGAATGAGATTGAATACACCTACCGAAGACATGACAATGAGCTTTCCTGCACCCCTGGAACCCCCGATAAGAGCAGCAATCAAGCTAGGAATTATTGCAACGCACCTTGTAAGCATATTCCTAACCCATGGTGTAAAACGTAATTGTAAAAAGCCCTGTAATAAATAAGAAATAAATATTAGTCATAGTTTCACAAGGCTAAGAAAATATTACTTCTAACAGCAACAGAGAGTCTAAAGAAAGATCATTTGGCTAAAAAGTAAAAACACACTGCCAAAATCCATACAATTTGTATAAAGAAATCCACATTAGAGCTACCTGAACAGTAAGAAATTGAAGCTTGTATAAGTATTAAGTGTCCATACCAAAAAGAAGTAAATTTAACAAGTTCGATCAATGTAACAGGCCTATTACTGAAATCTAACCTCTACTGCCTACCCTAAATAAAAAGTTACATAGACAAATATATAAGATTTAAGTGGGTATATTTTATTGTTGCCCTCATAGCTTTCTTGGTTATACAGGAACAACCTTAGCCATTTCTAATGATTATGATGATTGGAATGTTGTTAGGGTTTGTTGACCACCTATTCAACTAGGGGGTCAACTCCATGTACCATGAAGATATGCATCATCAGATGCTACCAAGCCAGAGATTTCCTGGTTCTACAAGGCATTTTTGGCCTTCAACATGTATTTTTGTAAATGGAATTTCCGCTCCCCTGCATGGGATAATAATGTAATGGGTCTGCATGGATCATAGTTAGGTCAATTACCTTAGGATTTCATCATTAGAGGAGTTCTTTTCACTGAATGTTTTTTTTCCTTAGGTTATTAATTTGGCCTAACCAGCCTTATTAATTTCCCTTGAGTTTTTCACTCCCACAAATATTTCCTCCAAAGTGGTGAAATGCATTCTAATGGTTTCGTCCTCTGGTAGCTAGTGTTTAGAAATGATGTAAATGACCATGTAAGACATCTCTCAAAGTTTTGCGGAATTCCGTCAAATCTAGATAGGTTTTTATCTATTTATTAAAATTGCCTAAGGTTGGGTAATTTTAATTATTTTTGATAAAAATGTAAAAACTAGGTCCTTGGGCTTTTGCTAGGGGTATTTGTGCTCAAAAGAAATAGAATGAGACCCCCTACACCCTTGGACCAAGTTTCAGCTCAGTTGGACAACTTTTGCTAGGTGTTTGTCCATAGGGAGTCCAAGTCAGTCAAAACAACAATTTTAATTGCTAGTCATGACATAGTGAAAATGTCATTTTTTGTAAATATGAGCTAAATGAGTAAATTAAAGGTTGGAGATGATGAGTAAACTCATTCCTAACCTACCCAAACCTTTTCCTAACCTTTACACATCCCCTAGACACTTTATCCACTTCCTTAAGTTCGCCACCCTAGGGGATTTGTGCCCCCCCTCTTGAGAAAACCTTAGAAAAACAAATATTATGTGGTGTGGGGCCCTCTCTCCATGGGTGCGCCCTTCCTAGGCCTCCAACTCACCCATTAGCTATGGCCCACCCCCTCCATGTGGATCCACCTCATCAATCCATGCCAAAACCCTAAGTGGTGCACCCCCTTCCATGGGATTCTCTCATTTGCTTGGTGTTTGACACTTGGATCTCATCCAAGAGGGGTCACTTCGTCTCTCCAAGTATAAATGAAGACCCTCTCACCCTCATTTCCTCACCATCTCTTGAGCTATTGTTATGATACTAAATTCTCTTCTCACACTTCTCATCTTTCCACTTTGCTTTCACTCACTCTTGCTCTCATTTTGGAGATGAACTTGTAGCAATTAATTGCAGCAACTTCCTACTTGGTTAATGAAAAAGGCTTTGGAGGACTTTGAAGTAACAAAGACTTGTCTTGGTACTTCCATTTATTTGAGGTGATATTGTATCTTTGAGCATTTTTTGAGATATTGAGTAGATGTCCCAAGTAAACTAGTTTGCTTGGGTAGATTTTGCAATAGTGTAGTTGTTGATCTAAGTGAGTTGAATAGTTGATAGTACAAATTAGTTTGTGTTATTTGTCTATTTCACTCACATTTGCTATTATCTCACGGTTTGTTTCAATAGTTGTAGGTTATCTCAAGGGCTTGCAAGGCTAGCTTTGAGCTAGAAGCTTGCTTTCATAGCCTACTTGAGCCTCTTAGTTTTTTTCCTTTCATTTTCTGTCCATATCATATCTGATTTTTGGTTCGCTAACACTCTAGGATAGGTCATTTCATATATCATACTTGTTGAAATTTTTATGCAGAATTTTTTTGTGTAAAAACATAAATTTTCTTAACATTTTTGTGTGTTTTGCAGCATTTCCAGCAAGCAATAGCTTGCTGTTTTTTGCAGATTCTTGCCAGTACAAGGGGAAGTGTTGCCAAAATTCAGCCCTAAAACACACAAGGAACCCTCCTCTTGGTTGGGTAACATTTCCCATCCTCTCTCTTACCATTCTAGCATTGTAGCAAGCTCTCGGGAGTCCCTTGAGGCTTGCATTCTTGTATTTATTTTCTGTACATTGTAACTTAAATTAGTGCCTACATCTTGCTGTGAGTTTGGCTAAGCCAACCCCCAAAATCGTAAGGTTAAGATCATTCTTTAAATTTCTGCAATTTCTTATTTGTTTGCCCCACTTGTCATTAGGACAAGGTTGTGTGGCTAGGTTGCTTTAGTTTTCTATTTCTTTATTTTCCAACCCTCTTTGGCACAAAATATGAAGGCTTGCCTCCACCTTGTGCCATTGTAAATGGTTTGTCTAGTTTAGTTTCTTTATTTCAAAGCATTTACCTTCTAATTGTTGTCTACACCTTAGAGTGAAGTTGGCCTGGCCAACCCCCAAAATCGTATGGCTAGTTTAGTGTTTTACTTTTAATGTGCTTATGCTTAATGGCTTAAAATTATCTAGAAGTAGGAACAACAGACTAATGCTAGTTTAGGCCCATGGAGACATAGGAATCTATTTTATGTTTCATCTATCTTTTACTTGCTAGTTCACTCATAATCTTTCAAGCGCTTATCTTTTATTTTGCAAGTAATATGGGCATGTGAATGGTTTAAGGCAATCTACTTTTCATTTCTGCAATTGTTCGAGTTCTTTACATTCCTTTCAAGCTTTATTTCGTGGTTAAGAGCTTTCACGTTTGCAAGCATTTAAATTTCGGTTTTGGTCCAAGAACACAATTTTTGGCAAGCAATATCTTGCCTTAACACACTTTTTAACTCAATTTAACTTAGTCCATAGGCCTAAAATCAATTAGACTTAATAGGACACCTTTTACTGACCCAAATTTGTCATTTAAACGAGGACTAAAGGAAGCAACGGAAGGTGATAGGCCAGGGACGGTCTCGTGGTGCTCAGCGTCCTTTTCGGGAGTACTTTTTTCCCTTGGGTTGACCTGTGGAGCTAGGGTAGGCCTTGTTGCCATACTTCTTGAGCACCCAACAACTACTTGGTACAAACGGGGGGAGTATTGGGGTTGACATTTAGTTAGGATTCAACCTTAACTTAATAAACTCAATCAAATCCTCAATCCACTTTAAACCTTTTGGCATCAACTTGGTATTTCACATTTTATGGTTTACACTTAATCTTGCAAGCATTTCATTTCACATTTTCTTTTTATGCAAGTTTATCTTATGTGTTGTGGATTGATAACTAAGTGGTCATAGTTGCGCCCTTGGAGGCTTCCTTTAAGCATTTAATTTTCTGTTAAGTTATGTGTTAATTCTTTTGGTTTGGTCCTCAAAGAAGTTGCACATCCTTTGGAGGCACTTCCTTGTTGGGCTTTGTGTAATCTTGTTTTCCATTGAAAGCAATCACAATAGAGTTGTGCATCCTTTTGGAGACACTCTATTGTTGAACATGCTAGGCTTGATGTGTTGATGAATGTTTCACATTTGAGTATTTTCCATTTCCTGCACATCAAGCAACTTACTTAGTAATTGTATCTTTGTATCCTTGTATCTATTGTATCTTATGTTTAGTGTAACTCTTAGATATTCTTGTTGTAATTTTGTACATTATTGTTATTATTGTATCTAATCTTGCTGTGAAGTAACTTGTAATCTTTGTAATCTTCTGTAATCTATCTCCCTAAAACTCTAGTTGACCCCTTGCCCAATCTTAGGCACTAGTCTAGTTGTCCTAGGAAAATGCTTGCTTTTCATCTTGAATTGTTGCACATTGCATTGCTTCCTTTGCATCATAGGCTAGATCTTTCCCCCCAACCTTCTAATTAATTAAAACCAACTCCTAGAATTCAACGTTTAATCTCATCTAGTAACTAGGGTCTACCCCCCTTGGCTTCCCTAGGAGTAAACCTAGACGGAAGAAGTTCAAGTCAAAGTGCCAGCGTGGGCTTTGAACCTAGGCATTGTGCCTCCAAGGACACACTAAGTGAGCAGGACTTAGCTCACGTTTGCAAGTGTGTATAAGGACGACAACAGGGTTATAACCCATCGGAGTAGGTCAACAGGGTATCAGATTGCTAGGGCATTTCTTCCTTCAACCATCACCAAATTCCCACCAGCACAAGGGTTCTCTTATTACTTATCATAAGACTAGCCCTCCTCGCATACACCATGCTCATTCATGCCCAGATCCCTTGAAGCATTATTTGCTACTCTTAGGCATAAATTTTATATTGATCCAGTTGACCACCTATTCAACTAGGGGGTCAACTCCATGTACCAAGAAGATATGCATCATCAAATGCTACCAAGTCAGAGACTTCCTGGTTCTACAAGGCATTTTTGGCCTTCAACATGTATTTTTGTATATGGAATTTCTGCTCCCCTGCGTGGGATAATAATGTAATAGGTCTGCATGGATCATAGTTAGGTCAGTTGCCATAGGACTTCATCATTAGAGGAGTCCCTTTCACTGAGTGTTTTTTTTCTCAGGTTATTAATTTGGCTTAACCAGCCTTATTAATTTCCCTTGAGTTTTTCACTCCCACAAATAATTCTTCCAAAGTGGTGAAAGACGTTCTAATGGGTTCGTCCTCTGGTAGCTAGTGATTAGGAATGATGTAAATGACCATGTAATACATGTCTCAAAGTTTTGCGGAATTCCGTCGATTCTAGATAGTTTTTTTTTAATTTATTAAAATTGCCTAAGTTGGGTAATTTTAATAATCTCTGATAAAAAATGTAAAAACTAGGTCCTCAGGATTTTATTAGGGGTATTTGTGCTCAAAAGAAATGGAATGAGACCCCCTACACCTTTGGACCAAGTTTCAACTCAGTTGGACAACTTTTGCTAGGTGTTTGTCCATAGGGAGTCTTAGTCAGTCAAAACATCAATTTTAATTGCTAGTCATAACATAATAAAAATGTCAAATTTTGTAAAATTGAGCTAAATGTGTGAAGTAAAGGTGGAAGATGATGATTAAACCCATTCCTAACGTACCCAAACCCCTTTCTAACCTTTACACACCCCCTTGACACATTACTCACTTCAACCCATTCGCCCCCCCTAGGGGATTTGTGCCCCCCTTCATGTGGAAACCTTAGAAAATGCAAAAGTATGAAGTGTGGGGCCCTCTCTCCATAGGTGCGCCCTCTTAAGCCTCCCACATCACCTTTTGGACATGGCCCACACTCTCCACTTCATCTCCACCTCATCAATCCATGCCCAAACCCTAGAGTTGTGCCCCCCTCCTTGAGATCATCAATTTGACTTGGGTTTTGACACTTGGCTCTCATCGAAGAGGGGTCACTTTGCCTCTCCAAATATAAATAAAGGCCCTCTCACCCTCATTTCTTCACCATCTCTTGAGTTATTGTTATGCTACCAAATTCTCTCCTCACACTTCTCATCTCTCCTATCTTGCTTCATTCATCCTTGCTCTCATTTTTGGAGAGGAACTTGTAGCAATTAGTTGTTGCAACTTCCTACTTGGTTAATAAGAAAGAGTTTTGGAGAACATTGGTGTATCAAAGATTGTGTCTTGGTGCATTTGGATTGGAGGTGATATTGTTGCTTATGAAGTTTTCTTGATATATTGAGTAGATGTCCCAAACAAACTAGTTTGCTTGGGTTGGTTTTTCAATAGTGTTGTTGTAGAACCTATATGAGTAGAATAGTGGATATCTCAAATTAGTTTGTTGTATTCATCTATCTTATTCATCTTTTCTCTTGTCTCACTGTTTGTTTCATAAGTTGCAGGTTGTCTCAAGGGTGTACAAGGCTAGCTTCAAGCTAGAAGCTTGCCTTCACAACCCACTTGAAACTCCTCTCTTTCTTACTTTCGTTTTCTGCTCACTCATATTCATATTTTTGGTATTGTTAACACTCTAGAATAGGTCATTTCAAATATATTACTTGCTGATTTTTTTATGCAGAATTTTTTTGTGTAAAAACATAAATTTTCTTAACGTTTTTGTGTGTTTTGCAGCATTTCCAGCAAGCAATAGCTTGCTGTTTTTTGCAGATTCTCGCCAGTACAAGGGGAAGTGCTGCTCGATTTTGGTCTTAAAACACACAAGGAAGACATCTTTTGGTTGGGTAACAATACCCAACTCTTTTCTCATCAATCTAGCATTGTAGCAAGCCCTTGGGAGTCCCTTGAGGCTTGCATTCTTGTATTTATTTTTCTGTACATTGTAACTTAGTGTAGTCCCTACATCTTGGTCTGAAATTGGCTAAGCCAACCCCCAAAATCGTAAGGCTAGGATTACTTTTTAAATTTTTGCAATTTCTTTTTGTTTGCCTCACTTGTCATTAGAACAAGGTTGTGTGGCTAGGTTGCTTTAGCTTTCATTCCATTCTTTCTCAACCCTCTTTGGCACAAAATAGGAAGGCTTGCCTCCACCTTGTGCCATTGTAAGTGGTTTGTTTATTTCAGCTTTCCTTTTCAAGCATTTATTTTCTAATTGTTGCCTACACCTTGGAGTGAGCTTGGCTAAGCTAACCCCCAAAATCGTATGGCTAGTTTAGTGTTTTGCTTCTAATGGTTTAATAGCTTAAAATTATCTAGAAGTAGGAGCAAAAGACTAATATTAGCTTAGGCCCATGGAGGCATAGAATTCTATTTCATGCTTCATCTATCTTTTACTTGCTAATTTACATTTCATTGAAGTACTTGTCTTTAACCCTCAATCATTCACAAGCACTTTCATTTCATTGCAAGTATCATGGGCATGTGTTAATGGTTTAAGGCAATTTATATTTCATTTCTTGCAAGTACCAAGTTCTTTCATGTCATTTCAAGCTTTATCTTGTGCTCAAGAACTTTCACTTCTGCAAACTTTTAAATTTCGGTTTTGGTTCAAGCACCCAATTTTTGGCAAGAAACATTTTGCCTTAACACACTATCTAACTCAATTTATCTTAGTCCATAGGCCTAAAATCAATTAGACTTAATATGACACCTTTTACTGACTTAACTTTGCCATTTAAACGAGGATTGAAAGGAAGCAATGGAAGGTGATAGGTCGGGGACGACCTCGTGGCGCTCAACGTCATTTTCGAGAGTACTTCTTTTCTTGGGTTGACCTGTGGAGCTAGGGTAGGCCTTGTTGCCATTCTTCTTGAGCACCCAACAACTACTTGGTACAAGCAGGGGGAGTATTGGAGTTGACACTTAGTTAGGATTCAACCTTAACTTAATAACTTTAATCAATCCTTAGTCCACTTTAACCATTGGGGCATCAACTTGGCATTTACATTTTATGGTTTACACTTAAATCTTGCAAGCTCTCAATTCACATTTACTTTTCATGCAAGTTATTTAAATGTTGTGGATTATCTACTAAGTGATCATAGTTGCGCCCTTGGAGGCTTCTTTGCAAGCATTTCATTTTCAGTTAAGTTGTGTGTTGGTATTTTGGTTTAACCCTCATCGAAGTTGCGCATCCTTTGGAGGCACTTCATTGTTGGGATTTGTATGTTGTGTCTTTGCCATTGAAAGAAGTCACAATAGAGTTGTGCATCCATTGGAGACACTCTATTGTTGAGCATGCTAGGCTTGATGTGTTGATGAATGCTTTCCATTTGAATATCTTCATTTCCTGCACAATCAAACAACTTAGTTAGTATATGTATCTTTGTATCTATTGTATCTTGTGTTTAGTATCTCTTTGATATTCTTTATTGTAGATTTGTATCTAATCTTGTTGTGAAGTAGTTTGTAATCTTAAAATTCTAGTTGACCCCTTGCCCAATCTTAGGTACTATTCTTAGTTGTCCTAGGAAAAGGCCTGCTTCTCATTCAATTTGTTGCACATTGCATTGCTGCCTTTGCATATAGGCTAGATCTTTCCCCCTAACCTTTTAACTAATTAAAACCAACTCCTAGAACTCAACGTTTAATCTCATCTAGTAACTAGGGTCTACCCCCCTTGGCTTCCCTAGGAGTAAGCCTAGACGGAAGA
>ML790609.1:9737-22815 GCA_009831015.1 Picea engelmannii | reverse complement strand
CACTTTAATTTCTTTTTTGTAAAGTGTAAATAATCTTTGTATTTTTTCCCACACCTTGCAAAGAGATTGGCTTTGCCATCCATGCAATATCGTGAAGGATAAGTTTAGATTTAATTTTCGACATTTCTTTTATTTTACCCACCTTAGCCAAAACCGGTAGACTTGTCCTCCATCTTGTGCCATTGTTGTAAGGTTTTACTTTAATTTTTCAAGTCATTTAAATTATTTATTTTGCCCACACCTTGCAAAGAGATTGGCCTAGCCATCCATGTAATATCGTGAAGGCTAGTCTAAATTTTAATTTATTTGCAAAGTAATCAAACTTGTGCCCCGCCTTTTCCTCGTATTCCCTCCCCTTGCCACTTTGTGGATCTTGGGTAACTAAGAAAGGGAAAAGGATTGAGAGGCTAGATTAATTAGGCACCCAAATTAGTATTTCTTCTACCACAAAAAATGGTGACTTGAGAGGCTACAAGGGGTTGAAGTCGGGGACGACTTCATGGCACTATGTGTCCTCCTTGCTTGAGCACCCAAGCATTCCGGATTTGACCTGTGGAGCTAGGGAAGAACCTTGTTTGTTCTTCTTCTTGAGCACCCAACACTTCCTTTTGGTTGAAGGGATAAGAATTAGGGGTAGTCACATAGTCTAGGCTTGCATCTATCACACTAACTTTCCCCCTAATTCAAGAGAGACTTAAAATTTGCTAAAATCAACCTACACACTCTCTCACAACATTTACTTTTCAAGCAAGTTACTTTTTTCAAGCACTTTACTTTGAAGCAATTTTCTTGTAAATACTTGTTTAAAATCATTCCTTATTTCTAGCATTCTTTATTTATCTGAACATAATTTGTCTAAAGTTATTTCTCATTGTGGATATCTCATAATATTGTTCATTCTTGTATAATTGTACTTTTGTTGTATATCTCATTGACTCCATTTTGTTAATCTTAAGGCACTGGTTTTGTTATCCATCAAAATTGCACTGAGATGGACTTCCAGCGAGCCGCCAAAGTTTGAACATCACTTCTTCAAAATTCAGAGTTCAGAAGTTCAGCCGGTCATAAAGATCACCCTGTTACTCTACATTTCCATAAAAATTGTAATAAGAGGTGTTTGCATGATGAACTTGTAAAAGGTCTTAGCCACCTTAAGTCCTAAGCGTGAGTTATACTCTGGAGTGTTTTTTCACTTACTAATTATATTTTGCCATTTTCAGGTAATTTATAATTTATGAGTTTTTTCACTCAATCCCTCCAGAGCTGGAGTATACGCTCATGGTTAGGCTTGAGCATGGATCTAAGCCTAGTGTCTGATGTATATTACCATGCTAAACGTCCTCCTAGAGTCTTATGGAAATGTATTAAGTCCCCCCCAGGATTTTTTAATTTTTTCAGTTAATTAAAAAATTGCTAGAATTGGCAATTTTTAATTAAAAAATAAAGATGCATTAAAAAAGTGGTATTTGGGCACCAAATAGGCCATGGGGATGCTCATTCTTTGACTTAGATCACCCATGTTACCTAAGTACCCACTTATTTGAGTAAAGTTAGTGATTTTAATCACTTAAAATTAATTTTACTCTCAAAAACCCAAAAAGGTCAATTTAATTCAATAAAAATCAGCAAAGGCAAAAATAAAGGGACATGTGGGGACATGTTTGAGTTGGAATAAAAGCACAAAAGTCAAGGTTCAAGTCAAAGGAGACAAACTCAACTTGATTAGGAGCTGATTGATAATTGGATTGAGAGATTTGAGCATGTGCTCAAAGGGAGGTGCGCCCCTCTCCCTTGAGGTGGCACATGCTCCAAAGAGGATCTCCTCCAAATCCTATGACTCGCCCTCTCCCTCACCAAGAGCTGCAATGTGGCAGCCCCTTCACACTTGGCAAGTGGGGAATGAAACAACTCGCCCCCCTCCTTCTTACACTTGCCCTCAATCAAGAGGTGCGCCCCTCACACTTGGCATGCGCCCTCCTCCTTGGGATCTTCACCCATTGTTGTATAAATAAGAGAGCTATCTCTCATTCTTAGCTAGTTGGAGCTTGAGAAGAAAGGTTTATTGTACTATTGCTATTGTAATACTCTTTCATATTGGAATAAAAGGAAGACTTTGGAGGTCAAGATTGGTGGAGTGTTCAAATGTGTGGATGCTTGTAAATGAGGTGATATTGTTTCATAATTTATGCTTTTGTATTTTGGTTTAAAATTGGCCATTGTAGAAGTATTGTTACTTACACGGATAGGACTACTAAGCTTGTTTGATTAGTGATTCTATTGTTTATCTATTGGTAGGGTTTTCCAATTACAATTTGGTTTTGTTTAACTAATTGTTTCTTGGAGTCTTGCTTGTAGGTGGCACCATTTTTCTAACCCTTTATTGTGCAAGGATTGTGAAGCAATTGATGCTCTATTTGAAGATTGGAAGGATCTAGATTGATACTTCTACTTCTTCAAGACGTTTGAAGAAGATCCCTCTTCATTTCGCCAAAGAAGGACCCCATAGCCCAAAGATTTTCCAAGCATAAGCTTGCTCTCTCCTCCTCTCTTTTTTTTTTTAGAAAAATCATTGGTTACCTATTTTGCATGTTATCTAAGATCGATTTTAAAGGTTAATCTCATTATCTAATGTTGCATGCATGAGTCTTAGATCCGGTTTGAATACTTTCTCATTTTTAAAGATAGATCTAAGTAGTTTTGTGGCTTTCCTCCTCTAAATTTTCCAATTTTTAAAGGTAGAAAGTTGTTCTAAGTTTGTATTGCTAGATCTAGCTATTTAGGAGTTTTAGCTCGCTGTTTTGGGACAACAAACAGAAAATTCCTAAAGAGTCCAACTTAGGTTATTTTAAAGTCTAAAAAAAACTCTAAAAATCTTGCATTTTTCATAAGTAAAATTTTTAGAAAATTGATGACTAAAATTTTGCTTTTCATGTTTATTGTTTAGAGTTTGCCATTGTTTTCTAATCCTTTTCTTTGCTGGTTTTTAGTAGGCCCATCATAAAACAAGGGGAGGCTCTGGCAGAATCAAAGGCAAAGTGAAGAAAATCTAGCCCAAGTTGGAACCCTTGAAGACCAAGACCTTCAAGGAATCCCTTGTAGTCATTTTCTTAAGTTTGATCCAATTTCAAGGATCCAAAAGTTCTAAAAGAGAAAAGATTTTCTCTATTGTAATAGGAAGCAAATAAAAGCGGGCCTCATAGTGCCCAGTTTCAGCCTCCCTTTAGGGGATTGACAGTGTGGTGGTGGTGTGTGTGCTCAAATTTTTTGGTTTCTTGCTTTTCTCCTTTCAGCATAAGTCAAAGTAATCAATCAATCTATCTAACCACAAGCACTTAGATTAGATTTCAATTTGGAAAGTAATACTTAATTGATAGATTAGTTTACAATTTTCAAGTTGGCAATAAACCATCCCCTCAGCGACCTCGAAAGGGGCATGGTCAGTGTGGATTTAGTAATTAGTCTCACATTTATTTTTATTGTTATAAAATAAACAAATTCCCCTCAGCTCACAGTGCGGTTCCTGACCCTTCCAGTGGCGAGCTTGTCTCGATCTACTAGGAGTAAGTTCATACACGCTGTGCTGGTCAGTGGTTGATAGATTAATTAGGAAAATCTCTAAGTGGTATCATTTGTCTAAGACCTCTACCCTGGGTGTCGTGTGTCAAATCACCTGGCAATTCGCCTTGTTGGATCTGCGGCACACCCGGTCGGCAAGTTTTAGATTGGTGAATGATACATAAGGAGGCCCAAACCATTTCACTAATTCAACATCAATTTACCTTAATAAAACAAACGAACTACATTGCCCACGATTCACTTTAAGGCACTGGTCTCATTTTACACTTAGCAAAGCCACAGGCTTCTATTTACATATTGGATATCGTCTTTAAAGCAATCTTAATTTCACTTGCATATAACAAATGTACTTGAGTATCCTTTTATGCAAGTGTATGCTTGATGTTATATCGTGGATGAATGATTTGTTTATGTGTATTTCAATGCATGGTTGATTGTTGAATAAAAGTAATAAACTCCTAGATCTTTATTTTTTGTACTTAGATCAAGCCTTAGTATATTTTTTAGGGACTAAACCCCTTGGCTTCGCTAGGAGTTGGCCTAAACGGAGGAGTTGAGGATTAGGTGACAACACCTTAACTCTCACTTGCCCCCAAGGACACACCGAGTGGATTGAAGATTTCTTCCACGTCTCCCAGGTGTAGGCGGAAACAGGTCTAATTGTTGTTTCCAAATAAAGGGTTTTGCTTGTAATTAAAGGAACTGCACATTTGCATTTGCTACTTTTCATTGGGTTGGGTTTCTTAACAATTAACTCATTTAACTCCTAGATCATTAATCAAACTTCACATAGTTTAATACACTATTGAAAAAGTCGGCATCGACAAAAAGTCAATGAGGGTCCAGGAAACATCGTTTCGGGAAAAGTCGAAAAAAATCGGCAAAAAATCAAAAAACCACGACAAACATTAAAAAATACAAAATATATTCATTTTTTTCAAAATTTTAAACATATAAAGCAACAACAACATCAGATAAACACATTGGCACATAAATATGGAGAAAACATTGATATATATGATGTAGTGGATGCCAAATAAAAGATGATACATCAAAGTTGATACCAAATCCTCAACCCTGATAGTTTTCCAATCAAGGACTCAAAAGTGGAGAACCAATACAAAATTACCTCACATATATAAATGTATATCATCATCATGAGGTAGATGTACAATGCAATGTTTTAAAACTCGGACTCAGCCTCGAAATCAATCGATGGTCAACTCCAACTCCAACTCGGATTGACTCGGACCGATCTTATTTCAATGACTTGGTTAACTAAATATTACATAAAATATTTAAATTTTAGTGAAAAATTATATTTTAAAAAATTAAAAACCATGATTCCAAAGAATTATTGAAACTTTGAAAGAAAGCATTATGAATAAATGAGCAAGAACATTTAAATGACAAGCAATGTTCCACCATTGATTATATTCAGATCCTCATCATTAGTATCAATCTTTGCCTCTACCTTGATCCTCTAGAGACATCAGTGAACACCTCCCAATTTTGATGAAACCACCTAATTGAAGCCTTATAATATGGTAGAAAAAGCTTAACATGCCTAATGAATGATTTTGGTTTGAGTGAAAGGTACATTTCTGCTAAAAGGCCATGTTAGAGGAGTTCAACAATCAATACCACCAACATCAAGGTACATAAAGGGCTTGGTGCTCTTGATTAAATGCCAATCCCATACCCTCATACGTGATATAATCCAATGAAAATGTTGCAATCCTACCAATCCTGAAATACTGAAAACTGTTAAGTCTACTGGATTTTGAATGGGATATGAAGTTCTACTTTTTCCATATCAAGTCCAATGAGGTTGGAACCACTCTCAAACATCCTGAAACAATTAATGGTAATGTTAAAAATTTAAGTAAAGGGATAAAAAGGAAAGATAAAGATTTAAGTAAACCATTAATTGCCAGTGTTTTTGGTCAAACCGTTTTAAAAAAAAAATCAATCTTGCATGTTGGTGGGATCTAGTACCTACTTGACCGAGTCAAGCTCTTCTCCTTCCTTCAACAACAAACAAAAATGACAAAAAAAACTTGAAAAATCTGCTTTATGAGGATGATTTCCACTAACTGGACACGACTTTTATGAAAAAGTCCCAACTTTTAGCAAAAAATCGTAGACTTTTTGAAAAAGTTCCGACTTTTTCAAAACATAAAAAGTCACGATTTTTATGGGCCGATTTTTCGTGAAGCAGAAAAAATCGCGACTTTTTGAAAAAGTCTCGATTTTTCGGCGACTTTTTCAACACTAGTTTAATAGAGTCTGCCCCCCTTGGCTTCCCTAGGAGTGAACCTAGACGGAAAAGGTCTCGATCAAGGTGACAGTGGGTCTAGACTTAGGTTTGTGCCTCCAAGGACACACCATGTGGGTTGGAGACTTCTCCACATTAGTAGGTGTGTATTAGGATGACAACACATCCCCCATAGGATCATACAACCGGACCCCCAGATGGTTCCTAAGGACTCCGACAACAAGCTAGTGCCCAGTTCACCCTCCTCGCCCTCAACCATCAGACCCGGGAGACCTTGACATCATTATTCTTATCGCCAAATCTCTCGCTCACTCTTTCTTTTTTGACAGACTCTTGAGTTGTCCACTTTTCCAATCTTGGACATACTCACTTATATTTTGGATTACCGTTCCTTTTATTAGTGTCATATACATGTGTTTTGAGGTTGTACTACTGTAGGTTTCTTTCTTTATGTTATTTTCCACATTATCTAGGAGTTGTGCTTGCACTCCCACAATGTATTAATACGTGTTGTTTTCTTCAGTCCCATTGACCTACTTTTGTGGTCACTTATTGGACATTAATAAAATTACCTTATCTTATCTTATCTATTCAACATTGGACAATCATATGACATACAATGATTAGAAAAACATTAAACCTAATCATTCTCATTAATATCTCTTGACTCTTGACTCTTAAGTCAAGTTCATTCAAAAAATTCCTAACGACATTTCTGAAAATGAAACCTCTTCACTGTCTATTTCTGTTCATGAATTCACTGCAAGAAAATTGGCACCAAAATCCTTTTTTCTTCTTCACTATGTGGTGAACCAAGCCGGTTCACTATGTAAATATCCAATTTAAATAGGACAGTGCGCAATAATCCATTAAGTATAGTAAGTATATTAAATAATAATGTATAAGAATATGATATCAGATAAGATGATTACAAATGAGGAATGAGGGTTGTATATATATCTCGTGCAGGGGTGCCCTTTCATAAGAGACATGACCTTTCATATGTCATGTCTGTTCATAATTAATTATTAATCATTAGTTATTTAAATTATTAATTATTATCTATTTATACCTATTTATATGTATTTTTATGTTCATAACATTGCCTTCCCCTTAAAAATGCTTTGTCTTCAAAGCATACTTATGGAAGACTTATCTCTTGCTCTGGCTTGTAGTACTGTGTCTTGATACTTCATTCTTGATCTAGTGATTGTTGAGGACCTGAGTCGATAGGATCTTCTAATTGTTGAGCATAACTGTCGAATTGTAAAAGAGTCTGCCCACCCTAATTCAATCTTTTGCGAAAAAGATTGCGAAACTGGGTGTTTATAAGGTTCTCATCTTGAATAGTATTGATATTTTGACTGGTTAATATATTTGCTCTTATGATTTGGATGTCGATAGGGAGTTTTTATAACATTATTTTCCCTTATCATACTTGTAGCATTTTCTTCTTTTAACTTCGATATATGAATTTTAATTAGTAAGTATATTTGGAGCTTCCATCGTTTGTACTTCAACATCTAACGTTGTCCTTTTTTTAGTTGATTTTGTAGCTTCTTGAGCAGTACTTTCTTCATTACCTGATTTGTTGATATCTTTAATGTCTAGATTTTTCAGTTTCTCTTCTTTCAACTTTCTGATTTGTTCTAGTAGCTCCTGATTAAGGTTCTTCAAACGAGAATTTTCTTCTTCTTTCTTTGAGAGGTTCTTCTTTAATTCTTTTTCAAGATCGTCTTTTTCTTGTTCTAATTTTTTTCCATATTGCTTCGTAACCTTAGCCTTCTTGATTTGGGCGAGTAATTTCTTTTTGTGGTCTTCTAAGCGGGAAATTTCTTCGTTTTTTTTCTGTGATAACTTCGTCAAATTCTTCCCGTGCATTTCTTTTTTATTTTCTTGAAGTATTACTTCTGACATATTGTTAAAGTCTTCTAGTGTTACTAGTTCCGATGTAGTGTCTTGTAATGTTATCATTTTCAGGGGAATGTCACAATTTTTTTTTCCATGTTTAAGATAAAAGTAGCTAGACTTTTAAACCAGGGTAGCCCAATAATGATGCCAATTTCTTCTCTATACATAGTTGTGACATAGAATTGAGATATATATTCATATTCATCAATTTTCACTTGTAACTCCTTCATTTGAAAAATATCTTTCTTTTCAATTATATTCGGTTCTGGAATTAATAATTGATTTGCCAAATCAATATTAATGTAATTTTCATTATAGTCTAAGTTGATAAGGATGTTAACTTCTCTTCCTTGAATATTCCCCTTTAATGTAGAAAAACCATAACATACGATTGGACAACCTTCATAAAAAAATCTTCCTTCCTTCATTTTATTAGAATCCATTTTAGCTTCCAACAATATTTATGATAATAATTCTTTGATAATATTTAGAATCCATTTTAGCTTATGACAAAATCTTCAGCAGTGTCCCTGCCTAATAACTAAAAGATAACCATTTTTCGTCTCTTCGCCACAACTACTTCTCAGCTAGTCCTCCTGTCCAGTACTGTTAGACAAAGGAAACTATCTACTCCCCTCCGACTTTTATCATGGGCTGGACCAGATACTAAGAAACCACTAGTTTTTCTGAGTTGGGTTCCGCTCATTGGCTTTTTTCTTGTAAAGCTACAGGACCACTAGTACCGCATTGTTTCAGTTTTTTGGACTCATTGTCCAGCTACTAGACTTTATGTTTTTCGTCTCCCCTCATTGGTTCTGTCCCCCTGACCTGTTTATACTATACTGTGAACTACATACACTGATTTTTGAGCTTCCCAGCCGACAGATCCATCCTTTTCCACCTCGATTTCCCCCTTCTGGGCCTACAGTTTGGTCACACAGCATTATTTAAATGGACCCGCTGACTATTCCTCTGATGCAGCCCTCAGATGAACTCATCTGGAAACAGGTGGGCTTGTTTGAAAAACTGGATTCCCTCGAATCTGCGCGACAGTTTTTTCCCTCCAAGCCTTCTTTTTCAAACCTTCCCACTATTCCCGCCGTGACCCCTGACGAAAAGGCATCTCTTGCAACTAAGCCTGATCCACCGGTCCCTGACAGGTCTCCTCCTGAACCACCCTCCTTTCCCCTTCGGGCTCGAGTTGGCCTTCATAAAGCCGCTTCCACCCATCGCCAAGCCTCCTGTGGCCGGAAAGCGTGGAAATCAACCAGAAGATCTAAGCGACTGGTTCTGGGTGACGGAGTGGGATTCGAAAATCTTTGTATGATGTCTACCTGTTCTTTGGTGGGTCGTTTTTCTTACAAACGCCGGAGTCCTCAGCCATTGGAGGACTGGCTAAAGAGCGAGTGGGTTCCTGTTTTGGGCTACTTACCGCAAGTTCAGTACCTCAAGAAAGGCTGGTTTTGCTTTCACTGTATTTCTCCAGATGATGCCACCCTTTTACTATCTACTTTGTGGGTCTACGGAGGAAGTAGCCTAATGCTTAAGCGCTGGAGATTAGCTTTCAACCCAGACACGGAGTACTTTCAACTCAGACATCTCTGGGTTCTTCTACCGGGCCTCCCTCTACATCTCTGGAATGAAGAAGCCTTGACTGCTATCGGAAACTCTCTAGGGACGTTCATTGCACTTGACACTCAGCTGCTCAGTGGATCGTTGAGAAAAATGGGAAGAGTGTTGGTTGAGATAGATATCACATCCGGCCTACCGGAAACACTGGAGATCGACTGGAGAGGGCAAAAACTCTTCCAAAAACTGGACTACCTCGGACTCCCTTTCCGTTGCAACCTTTGCCGCGAAACTGGACACCTCCGCCGAGATTGTCCGGGTAAGTCATCTTTCAAATCCTCCGAAGATAATTATCTACTTCACAACCCCCCTGACTACATGGAGGCAGACCCATCCCTGGTCTTCCTTGATTCGCCTCTTCGACCAGTCTCCCAACCCACACTGGGGCAGCTTGATGATCCGTTGACTAAACTAAATACTCTCTGTCCTTCTCTCTTTAGATCTCTTTCTAAAGCCGAGAAGGCCTCCATTACTGATTACCCCTGGCTCTCTGCCCCTCGTAGTGATACTTTCTCCCCTCCCTCTGTTGAGACTACACTTCCCACTGACCCTCTTAACCCTCCAGACCACTGCCTCCCTATTTCGCCTGGTCCTTCTGAGATCCCGGTCCCTCCCCTCGTTGAGACAAACCTCCCCCCTTCTCGCCCGGCCAAGCTGAAACAACCTCCTCCTTCTACCTTAGATAGGTTGCTGGTTAGCCCGTCCACCTCCTTAACTCTAGTTGTCTCCCCTTCTTTGCTTCAGGGTTTTAGTCAATCGGAGGAGGACGACGTAAGCCTACTAGAAGCGTTGAACTCATTGGCCTCTCCTGGTACTCTCCTGAACAACCTCTCCCTGCTACCCATGTATCGGGGCAAAGAACGATATATTCCAGCCACAGAGCGGGGTTCTTCTTCTACACTTTCTTCAAACAAAGACACTAAAGCGCTTGCTTGGTCGAGAGGTATCGGAGTGGAACTCTCCCCTCTTCAGACTCGTAGCTCCAGGAAGAAAAAAGAGATTGAGAGCACACAGCTTGCTACAACTGACCTTCCCTTGCAGGATGGAAAGGCCCTTAGAGCACTTAAGGCCTTGGCTAGAACTAAGTAATGATTGTGCTCTCCTTAAACATCCGGGGGATCGGAGGCCCCCTCAAGGCTGCCTCCTTCCGAAGACTGCTGGACACTTCTAAGCCGAATCTCATCTTCCTCCAAGAGACCCTTGCGTCTGATCAACTCTCCAGAGATTTTGTGCATCGATTCCGTTCTACGTGGGTCACTGCGGCTGCAAGCTCCCTAGGTAACTCAGGTGGATTGTTGGTCGCCTGGAATCCTGATCTATTTGAGCTGACACCATTTCTGTCGCGGGGGGGCATTTTATTGACAGGTCGCTACCTTGCTACTGGTCAGGAGGCGGCATTTCTAAATGTCTATGGACCGTGTTCAAACAAACCAAGCTTCTAGAAACACTTGGCTGAAAGTGGTATGCTCTCCTTACCAAATCTCATTCTTGGAGGAGATTTAAATATTATTCTGGCCGTAGGAGAACATTGGGGAGGACCCTTCTTGTCGAGACCTACGGAGGCCTCCTACAGAGAGCTCTTCGCTTCTAACAACCTGATTGATGTCCAACCTCCTTATCTGGTCCCAACTTGGCGAAATGGGCGTACAAGTAAAGAGGCCATTGCAAGACGGCTGGATCGGTTTCTGGTAGCAGAGGCTTTCTTGACTTCTTCTTCATCTCCATCCTCGTGGGTGGAGTTTCCCTTTGTCTTGGATCATGCACCGATCCTCCTTCAATTGTTGCCCCCGGCGCTTCACCGATCGATTCCCTTTAAATTTAATCACCATTGGCTACAATACGGGGACTACACTACCTTAGTACGCGAGGTCTGGACAGACCTTCGCTTCTTGGATGAAGAAAACCCACAGAGGTGACTTGCCTGGAAACTAAAGGTCCTTAAATCAAGATCTAAAAAGTGGTTTATGGAGTTAAAACTAGCACAATCGGCCCGACTTATAGAGCTGGAGTCGGAGATCCAAAAGTATATCTATTCATCAACTATTACGGCCTTGATTGAGGAGGAGACAACTGATCTTTCTGCTCTAGAATCTAATAGAGCTGCCATCCTGCGTGAGCAAGAAAATGCATGGAGATTGCGCAGCCGCGCGACGTGGCTAAAGAGCGGAGATTCAAATACCAAGTATTTTCATAAGCTGGCAAGTTTTAACAGGAGTAAAAAATCTATATGGTCCATCGACAACAATGAAAAGGGGACCATCCGAGGGCAAGAAGCGATAAAGGCGGAGGCGGTCACTCACTACAAACAACAATTCAAAGCTTCCAACAACCAAAATCTCCTTGAAAAGGCCACAACAGCCGATCTTTTTCCTCATTTTATTTCTGCTGAAGCTGCTACTGAGCTTTATAATCCAGTTACACTCTCAGAGATCAAAGATATCTTAATTCATTTTAAAAAGGAGAGAAGTCCTGGGCCGGATGGCTGGACTACTGAATTTTTCACTTTCTTTTTTGATCTTGTAGGCGAGGATTTACTTCAGATGGTGGAAGACTCTCGTTTAAAGGGTAAAATCTCTGGGAGCCTTAATGCTACGTTCCTGGTCCTGATCCCAAAAAAGGACATCCCGCACTCTTTCTTTGATTTTCGACCAATCTCCCTCTGCAACCTCATCTATAAGTTAATCTCAAAAGTCATCTCTAACCGGATCAAGCCCTTTCTTGAAAGGAGTCTATCGGCGGAACAACTCGGATTCTTAAAGGGCAGAAGAATCCAGGATGCTATCGGAGCAGCCCATGAGTGCATCCACAGTATCAAGTAGAAAATTTTAAAAGCGCTGATCATGAAACTTGACCTCAAAAATGCTTTTGACAGCATTGATTGGGAGTTTCTGAGACTTGTGCTTTTTGTTGTTGGTTTTGGAGACAAGTTTTCAAATTGGATTCTAGCATGTGTCACTAGTGCCAATGCTGCAGTTATAATCAATGGTGAGGCCACAAGCTTTTTCAAATTTGAGAGGGGCCTCCGTCAGGGATGCCCTCTCTCCCCCTATCTCTTTATTTTGATCATGGAAGGCCTCAGCCTCCTTCTCAAAAAGAGCTCCACTGAACAAAAAATCTCCGGTATTAAAGTTTCAAAGTTCATTAAGATGTTTCACCTTATGTTCGTGGACGATGTCCTCCTCATGACGAACGCTGACCTGGCGGAGTGGACTGTTATCCAGGAGGTGCTTTTACATTTCTGCTCAGTCTCGGGACTCTCCATAAATCACTCAAAATCCACAGTGCACTTCTGGGGACTATCAGAGCCCGAACTTCTTTGTTTCAAAATTTCCTTTCCATACACTTTTATTGACCTGAGAGAAGGGTTCAAGTACCTTGGGTACCAGCTCAAGATGGGAGCATCCTCGCCCGATGAGTGGCTTTGGCTTGTCAAACTTTTCCAAAGAAAAATAGGTGGCTGGTGCAATATTTGGCTTTCGATTGGTGGTCGCCTAACCCTGGTAAAAGCTGTGCTGGAGGGCCTGGCGGTTTTCTGGATGACCTTGGAGAGAATCCCAAAAAAGACTGTTAAATTTTATAGCAGCAGCGAGAGCCATTCTCCTGGAGGATGGCTAAGACCCTAGACAAGATCTAGGGCCCCCAGTGCACTCCTGGGGTATGTGGTCTGGGACCAAATTGATAAAG
>ML790608.1:374956-385264 GCA_009831015.1 Picea engelmannii | reverse complement strand
AAGGGGGTACCCCCCCTCTGCACTCCCCCGCGTGGAAGAGTGTACATACTTCTGGGGTGTAAATACTTCATGGGGTATAAACACGGCTGAAAGAAAAGACCTCTGAATCAGGAAGATAATCAGGCTCCACAACCAACAATTTAATAGGTCTTCTCCCAACATATGCTTCAACATCACCTGCAGTTGATCTGCTTGAAGCTATGTGGGAAGGAGTTTCATCGAATGCTGATATTTATCCATTTAAAATAGAAAATGTAGTTCTCATTAATCAAATCCATCATTGAAAAGATGGATAATGAATGGTTTAATTAATATTTCATGAAATCCTTCGAAATCCAGGTCCTTCTGGTTATGGAAAATGATTATTTCAGTCCTTCTAGTCTATAATAAAGCTCCATCTCTAGCTTTATGCCACATAAAGAGACACTGATAACAATTGTGTATAACTGAGTAAGAGATGCTTCGAATACAAGTATTTTATCCTCCTCCTAAGGACCCATGCTGAGAAGCTCTGCTTTGTACCCCAATTTCGTTATCTTTTTAGTGACATCCACAGGATATGGATATCCCACCGCAGTTAGCGTTCCCTCCTTCTTGCTCACTTCAATGGAATCCACTGAAACATAACAATCGCAAAGTTAGGAAACTGATACAAAACAACAAACACATACGAAATGGCATGTAATTTCATAAATAGAGATAATACAAATTTGTGCTTATAGACCCTGCAACAACCTTCACATCCATTCTCTTGATTTTCTCATCCTCCACGGTCAATTTAAACACCATTTTCTTCACATAATAGTTCATCACATCCATACAAAATCTTCAATCAATTAAAAAAATAACTGTAGCAGATTAATAATATGGACAATGTACATACCTTCGACATTTTGATAGCCACAAAAGAATTAAAAACATTTAATATCTCAATATCCAGGTAGACCAAATTAGCATACCGACCTTGAACAATGTTTTTTCTGTGTCCGAAAATGGTTGTGATGAGTTATTTAATGGTTGCATGCATAAGATAAATAGTTACATGGGAGGAAAGTCAATTTTTGGTAGAAAATGCTCACTTCAGCGAAGGTTCTGCGTTTATGTGGGAAGGCTAAGAAGGAAGGAAAAGTATTGACTAGCTGATTACTGATCAGGATGGATGTGCACCCTATGCTTTAGGAATTTCTTGGTTAATCAAATCCGAGAGCTGAAAATAATAGCAATATAGAGGAATCACAACACTTTAAGGTAAATATGGATCATCGATGTATCACTAAATGAAGCACTTAGGCATAGGCGCATATATCATGCGAAACGACAACTACAATGACTTGCCTCGCTAAATGCTTAAATATTAGTGTGATTCTAAATATTGAATTAACAGAACCCAAATCCCACATGACACATAAATATTATAAAGATGAAAAAAAAAATTAAAGAAAGAAAGAAGGAAGTTCCGTGTATTACACGTGTACACAAATCCTTTTGAGTCAATGACCTCAGCCATGTAAGCTCTTAAATATTTGGGAATCACAGTATGCCTCTGTAATTCTTTTGTGTTTATGTTACAACTAAAATGAATTACCTTGCTAAATGCTTAAATCTTAGTGTGATTCTAAATATTGAATTAATAGAACCCAAAGCCCACATGACGCAAAAATATTATAAAGATGAAAACAAATTTAAGAGAAAGAAAGAAGAAAGTTCCGCATATTACAATTGTACACAAATCCTTTACATAAAACGACCTCATCAATGGAATCTCTCAAATATCTGGGCATCACAATAAAATAACATATACTTAGCCTGAGTCCCCAGAGCTACGTCGTCGGGTCAGAAATAACACCTTCATTTCCATAGCCAATAGAAATGAAGATAAATAAAAATAAGAATATTTGTTTTATTTAAGTATGTAAATCCAAATTATAAAAAAAACTTTGGACAAAATGAAGGTCAATGATGAATTAATATAAGTCAAGGCTCAGACTCATCGTTATAGTCCTTACACTGCACTGCCCTCGACATGGACTAATAACTCAAAATCATGGATCTTTTTCATAAATTTAATACATGAATCTCCTTTCATAAATTTAATACATGAATTTCTTAAGAAATAGAGAGATACATCCAATTAATTTGACTATTATATTTAATGATTATAAATTGATATGGTGAGAAAGAATCATTAAAACAAATCTCTTTTAACCTATCTCTAAATTAAGGAGTGAAATTTAGTTATTGGCACTAACAAAGTTTTTATTAAGTTTTCATTGGAAAGTAAAAAATAAAAATTATCTCATAAAAAAAAATGGATTATGAAATTGCTCTAGCTATTTACTTCCTCTAAATATCATATTCTAATTACATGAAAAAAAAAAATATCATATTGTAAATTACATGAAAACAAAAACTTATTACCTATTTATGGGGTACCCATTTTTAAAGTAAATTATTTAGGAATATCCATCTAGCAGGTTGGCCATATGCATCTTCAATTAAACTAAGAATTCATGAATTATGTATAAAACCCTAGAGAATGATTAGATTTTAAGTGTTCATCATTGATTGATTGAAAACACTAGTTTGTAATAAAATAGAATTGTATGTCCTTAAATGAATTTAGGGCTTCTATTAAACATAAAACGTTTTAGGGCTTCTATTAAACATAAAACGTGTTACAACGTAGGTGTCCATGGAGAATATGGGATGATAACACAAGAAATTGTAGAATTATTATAATAATACCCAATGTTAACCTTTAGAAATTCCTACCAATAGATAGATTTGATAACTTTATTAAGAAGGGAATAATTTATGCCCCTTCAAAACCCAGGAATGATACACATGGAATTGAACATAAATAGCTTGAGGTATTTGATGGATACGTTGAAAGAAGGGTGAAAGTTTTATATATATATATATATATATATATATATATATATATATATATATATATATAAACATTTTGATTTGTGATTTCTAAATCTAAGATTTAGATGTAAATAGGTAATTTATACAATAGCAAGAGAAATAGTTGCACAACAACTAGTCCCTTATATAGTTTGTAGTCGATTGATTGAGTTTTTAAAGTGAATGCTTCTTCTTGTAATCGTTGTCCAATGTTGTACACGTGTTTTCCTTACACATTTTCAGTAATATTCCACAATTTGTATACATACTCCATCAATGAATCACATACTCCAGCAATGAATTTGTGTTCACCACCACTTTTATTGGTGCTCAAGAAAGCTAGTTTGTTAGTGGCTTCCATGGCTAGGAAACAATAAGTTATTTAGCTTAAACAATTTTGTAACAAAAAAAAATACTTCTATGATACAACCGAGATAGAAATTGGAAAATATGGTTGAGTAACTTTGTCTTTTTTCCTTCGAACTTGACAAATGGGTGGCTATGTGGTTTCCAATGATTGGGTGAAAGAGACATTATTCCCATTTTCCAAAATACGCATTTTTTTTATTTGAATTATGACAAATGAAAGGTGTTGTAAACTTGAGTTTCGTACCTCTACATTATATTCAAAATAAATGCATGAACCATTTTCTAATGCATCCTGAAGAATTTAGTGCTCTTTCAAAGGAGATATCGATGTTGAAGTATGAAGTAAGGAGCTATGGATGTTGAAGTATTTAACACCAACAATAAGTTATTTAGCTTAAACAATTTTGTAACAAAATAAAAATATTTCTATCATTGATATACTTAGCCGAGATAGAAATTGGAAAATATGGTTGAATAATTATGTTTTTTTCATTTGAACATAAATGGCTATGTGGTTGCTGATGATTGGGTGAAAGAGACATTATTCCCATTTCCTATAATAGGAATTTTTTATTTGAATTATGACAAATGATGCCTGTTGTAAGCTTGGGTTCTATACCTCTACATTCTATTCAAAATAAATCCATTTGCCATTTTCTAATGCATCGTGAAGAATTCAATGCTCTTTGAAAGGAGATATGGATGTTGAAGTATGAAGTAAGGAGCTAAGGATGTTTGGATATTGAAGTATCAATTATTTCATACTTTTTGTCCAAAATGTTTGTAATAAGTAAATTTATTATATTTTTTTTATTAAAAAATAAACTAATAATTTTTTTTTTAGTTTTTTCATTGTAGTTGTTTTTATTTTGGTGTATTTAATAAAACGTGATTACTATAACTTTCAATTTTTAAAATTATTTTAATTTTACTGGAAATAAAACACAAGAATTATTGAAGAGCATTGGGTTAACATTTTAAATAGATTAAGGAAGAGGTAGATTTTGAACTCATGATCAAAGTCTGTAATATTATACAGGGTTACCTTGATACCAAATTTTTTGAATGAATTGGACTCCCTAGAGTATCTTTATTTTATGTTTTCCTACTTTGGTAGAGAAATGAATCAGATTCTATCAACTCTTCTGTACACTTTTATTAAAAAATCAATACCCGTCCAACACATTATTAGGTGATTTATGTTTTATTTAAATTATATAATAACCTTCATTCATTTCTCACATTGTACTTATTTTTTGATATATTTTTGGATAAAATCATGAATAGTGTGTAGTATTTAGTTTGATCTTTATGTTCTTATCTAAAAGTAATTACCCATTAAATGTAGAAATTATAATAAATACTGCAATGCACTTCAAACTTTATTTTTATGTGGAGTTTCTTAATTTGCGTAAAACTGATTCTCTAACAGGTTGAATTTTGACGATATATTGTATAATTGGACAAATAATTGCACAGTGCGAACGTTGCATGCTATTCATCCCGATTGATCGTTGTCATGGTGACGTGTGCCCATCTGGGGGTAGGGTATTTTCTATGCATTTTAAAATTTTACCAACTGGAAGAAAGAGATACCATGTCCGAAATGCTTAACATGCTATGCAACAAGTGTCGATGGGCATTTGAGAAGGTCCTCAATGATGTCGAGTGAAAGGAGGTCAGTCGATTATGAAATCCTATGAAACACATTGGAGCCGGTTCTCGAGTTAAGTGTCAAACTCTCTCACAGGAGGCAACTCTATGAATTAAGCTAATGGGTTGGATTTGGAAACCAGGATGCAAACCTCACTCCTGGTTGTAGCATTATGAGCAACAAAATGATGCAAGGGAGGTATCTTCACTATGGAAACATCTTCAGGAGTTTACGTGGATGTCGGGTAGGGGAAGAGACCCCAAATCCATTGATATTTTTTGAATTCATCACCTCCTACACGGAAGTGAGCTTTAATCCCACAAGAAATGCCCACAACGCAAACCAAAACCAACAATGCGAGGTCTGGTTTATTCAATAGAACTCTATATTTTTCTTTGTTGATGGTTATGGCTATGCATCTAGGTAATATGCTTCTCCCACTTGATCTATATGGTTCTGGTTCATGGGCTACTAATTCCACTTAATTTGTAACACGATCTGCTTCATTCCTCCACTCTAGACAATTATACTCATGTAACACACCCAACCCCATAAGCACAGTTTAAGCAATGGGGTATTAAAATTTCTCTTCTCCTTAAACATCTTGAGATCCAATTTCAATGGAAACAATATATCCAACTCGTGAATATCTTTCCAATGACTTTATTTTGCTCATTTTATTTGAGAATTTAGTGATTATTTTCTCCATTTTAATTGAGTATTTAGTAAGTACTTCATCTTATATCTTATATGAAGTTGATATGAAGCGTATGATTAGTGATATACACACAACATGCACTGGCTATTTAAAGCGAGGAGCGTTTTATCTTGTACAGAGTTTTCATCATCATAAATATGCATGGCAAATTTCTGTGAAAGTTGATTGGTTTTCTCTGTATGATGTTCAAACCATTTATGTGAAAGTTGGTTGGTTTTCTCTGTATGATAGGTGTTTTTTTCTTCAGATTTTATGTTTTTAACATGGTATTAGGGATAGCCTTTGTAAGATATTCCATTGGATCACTCCAACACTCTATTTATATCTAAATCCTCATCGATGTAAAGCCTTTGTATGTAAGAGAAGATGTTGGACCTTCTCAAATTGACCTCCGTTTGGGAGAGATAATATAATATCATGTCTGTATATGTTTACAGTAGAAAATACAATATTTTATCCTTTTAAAATAGATCCTATTTAAAACAACTTGTTCTTAGTGTTCGTTAATAAAATAATTAGTTACAACTTCAATTAAAATGATACTTTGAGTATTTTTTTTAAATGAAATAAATAAAATATTATTTTAAAAATTCAATAAGTTTCCTGTATTTTGAGTATTTTTTTTAAAATGAAATAAATAAAATATTATTTTAAAAATTCATTAAGTTTCATGTATGTAGGATAGTTGGTGATGGAGTGTATTGTTAAATTATTTCATTATATGAAGTCAATGGTTCAAAATCACTTACTTTATATGGTGTCGTTTATATTCTTACCTAACAAATTTAATCCTCATATTTATTATATATATATATAATTAGGCCTTATCTTATAAATGGAATAAAAAATTCAATTTTTTTAATAATGATCACAATGTTATACCAAGGTTATCCCATCAAATTGAACCTAAGGAACCACTTAATAGTAGCGAAGGGATTTCTCCCTCCCTTATAACCGACATAGTTGCGAGGGTGAAAGACAAAGCTATACCAAGGTTATCCCATCAAATTGAACCCGAGGAGCCAATTAATAGTAGCCAAGGGATTCCAAGGGGTGGACTCGATAGTTTGATTATCGAGAAGGAAATGAATAGATTTGAAAACACAATAGTAAGCTTCTGAAATTGTGATGGTATTGGAACTTTGAGATTAGTATATTCCAACCATCCACTAAACATGTATACTTAAATTTCTTATTAAAATCCTGGCATGGGCGGTTCCAACAATAAGATGTTGTTTTGAAGGACTAATAAAAATATAGGAAAAAAAAATGAAATCACCCCAACAAAGTTAAACTTTGGAAAACAACACCAAATTTTTGGTCAACACAAAAACAAAAACAAAATCAACTAAAAACTATTCTTCCTCTTTCTCTCTCATATATATATATATATATTGAATATAATAAAACTTATATTTGAAATAAATAAATATACATATATACAATTTCTCTTCCTTTTCAAAACTAATCACTATCAACCTTAGCTTTCATCATAAACAAGGGTTTTTTTTAAGTTCTCAAAACTTCGTGTCCATCATTTTGCATCCTCAAAAAATGAAAATTGTACCAAGAGTCTTTACTACAAGCATAATATCCAGAAATGCAGTAATGTCAATTAAAAAATAAATTCCATGCTTTTCGTCTCCTCACCATCAAGTAATTCCTCTCACCATCAAGGAGTTCTTGAAGAGAGAAGGATCCTTCATGAAATTCTAGTGCTTCCTTTGATAGTTGATCTATGTTCTAGTAGAGCTTGCGATATATGTGAGTGAATGGAATCCATTCAAAGTCGTGAACCAGGGGATTAATCTGGACTAGTAGTGAATTTTATAAGTGTAAATATGTATTCATTTAAGAAATAAAAGGGATGGCACTTAGATGTGTTTATTCATTTACGAAGTAATGGTTAAGAACATGTATTTTCTCATAAGAGGTCACAAGTTCAAATCCAGAGGAGGATAGGGTATGTATGATTGTAGCTGTCAAATAACCTGTAAGGTATGTGGGGTTGATTAATTTTATTTATTTATATATAATGTTTATATTTAATTTTAAGTAGTGCAAAGATGTTTTAATGAATAAGCTTTAGCCTTATGTCATAGGAATAGTAGTGCAAAATCCTGACAAAAACATGTAGGGATACGAACAAAATCTAATAAATAGGGATCTGCGGCTATAATATAAGAACAAAATCATAATCTGCCATTACGTTAGGGATATTTTCCTTGTTAAGTTGCATTACATTAAATGAAAAAGGCTAAACGAAGGGAAGAAAGAAAAGAAATTATAAGAGGCCGTTTTAATTGGAAAGTTGCTTATTTAGTTTGTATTCGGTTTTGATTCAGTTGATTGGGAACGCCATCTTCTTCAACTCTCATCCTATAAATCGAGGAGGAGAATAGCATGGCCATCAAGGATCGTAGAAAGCGGAGTGAACAGGAGGACTGATCGGGAGACAATGAAGATGACATTATTTCTCCACTTTCAACTGTTCCTTTGCTTTAATTTGTTATTCTGTGTGGCTGCAGCTGATCAAGAGTTGGTGTCCGAATTCGTTGGACCCCAAAACGACGCAAGAGCCAAAGTTGGGGCTCCTCCTCTTTTGTGGGATGACAGAGTTGCCAGCTACGCAGAGGCATATGCTAATCAGAGAAAAGGTGACTGCACCTTGAAGCACTCGAATGGGCCATATGGCGAAAATCTCTTCTGGGGTGGTGGAAGTCGCTGGCAGCCAAAGGATGCAGCCGCCTTCTGGATCAGCGAGGACAGTTCCTTCAACTTTAATAGTCGCATGTGCCACCATAATGACACCTGCGGACACTACTCTCAGATAGTGTGGAGGAATTCTCGGAGAGTCGGCTGCGCAAGGGTCATCTGCGAGACCGGTGATACTTTCATGACGTGCAACTACTACCCCCCTGGCAATTATGAAGGTCAGAAGGCATATTGAAGATCCAATTCAACGGAGGTTTCTATACTCTTAATCAATTATAAGTAGAAATAGTGCCTCTTAGGATTGTAAGTGTCAAGATATATCGCTCTTCCTTCAGGTTTAGCATCAGTAGCAGCTTAGCTATTGTTCACTGTTCCCGAACTGAAATCGATTTTGTGTTTGGGAAATCCAGCAAAGCAAAGTAGATCAGTTGTCTTTGCTGATTGTGGCTCGTTTACCGAAGGATGCCTATAAATAAAATAAAATAAACAGTGCAGATTTATTTTAATTGAGAATTTAGTGAGTATTTTCTTCATTTTAATTGAGTATTTAGTAAGTACTTTATCTTATAGGAAGTTGATATGAAGCTTATGATTAGCGATATATACACAACATGCACTGGCTATTTGAAGCGAGGAGCGTTTTATCTTGTATGAAGTTTTCATTGTGTCAAATTTCTGTGAAAGTTGGTTGGTTTTTTCTGTATGATGTTCAAGCGTGGAAATAAATGATTTTATGTTTTTAACATGGCAATAGAGATAGCCTTTGTAAGATATGCCATTGGCTCACTCCAACATTCTATTTAGATCAATCCAATGTTTCTATGCAACTATATTATTATTAATTTCTTTAAAATTATTTTGTACGATGTTCAAACGTGGAGATAAATGATTTTATGTTTTTAACATGGCAATAGAGATAGTCTTTGTAAGATATGCCATTGGCTCACTCCAACACTCTATTTAGATCAATCCAATGTTTCTCTGCAACTATATTATTATTAATTTCTTTAAAATTATTTTGTTTAGTGGATATATTTCAGGAAAATTATACTTATACACATTATTTAGATCTAAATCCTTATGGGTGTAAAGCCTTTGTATGCAAAGAAGCGGTTGGATTTTCTAAAATTGACCTCCTTACTCATTAGTTGGGAGAACTAATATAATACCTATCAGTTTAGAATAGACTAGCACAGTCACATAATTTATGACTGATAGAACTGATAATTGAAGGCAGATTTTGAAAGTGAAAAAAAAAAAACAATTAACAAAATATATCCCAAATTAAATATAAAAACAAGAACATATAGCTAATCTTGTTGATTCTTTCCTGCAAACTAAGGGGTTGCCTAAACTATTTGTGTGCAGACCACACCGCATATGTATATAATCATATTGAAGTTCCTCAATTGCTCTTTGTCCATTTTTCTAGCTAATGGGTAGAGGAAGCCAATTGACAAGTAAGTTTGTTAATCACCTAAATGTGATTAAGCGTGGCAATCAGATGTCAGGTTAACTCATGCCTTTAAAAATGATAGGAAGTTATGAACATTAAATCTAATTCATCAATTTGGGAAGACTATTAAAAATATGTCAACATCTTCAATTACTAACCATCATATTAAAATTTTAAATTAAAAGATCATTAATTGTTCCCATTTCTAATAGGTGTAAACATAAGATATTTTATCCTCTTAAAATAGATCCCATTTAAAACTTGTTTTTATTATTGGTTAATAAACAAATTCTTTATAACTTACTTCGAGTATATTTTTAAAATGAAATAAATAAAATATTATTTTAAAAAGTCAATAAGTTTCCAATGTGTAGAGTAGTTGTTTATGGAGTTTATTGTTAAAGCATTTCTTTATGTAGTCACGGATTCAAAACCATGCCTTACTTTATATGGTATTTTGTATATTCTTACCTAACAAATTTACTC
>ML790608.1:353064-374906 GCA_009831015.1 Picea engelmannii | reverse complement strand
TTGATTATGGAGAAGGAAATCAATCAATTTGAAAACACGATAGTAAGCTTCCAAAATTGTGATGGTCTTGGAACTTTGAGATTAGTATATTCCAACCATCCATTAAATGTGTATAATTATTTTTTTATTAAAATATTGGTGCAGGCGGTCTCGACAATAACATGTCGTTTTGAAGGACCAATTAGAACACAGGAAAAAAAAATTAAATTGCCCCCAAACATAGTTAAACTTTGTAAAACTGATATAGTGGGAAACCCCCCCTACGGACTACACTAGGGTTCAATGTGCAGGCAGAGCTAACCGTCTAAAGTCTCCTACTTTTAATCACTACCCCGACAATACCCCACATTCATGCATAAAATACAAAGTATAAGGATCTGGTAGTCTTACCTTAAACTCCACGTCCGGTGTCGATCCTTTTGCACTCGGTCGTTTCTCAACTGCAAGTCTCTTCCCAAGGATGACCTGCATTCATTAAAAGACAAACAAGAAACTATGAACGTGCATCTTATATATGAATTAGTGGGTTAGATGTCATAAAAAAAATGTAAATCAAACACAAATATTGAACACATCATATGGCGGGATGGAAAACATACTTCTTTATATTAATCTCACAAAGTCACTTACAAAATGAGATCGATGATTGCTCCTCAAACCTAGTCCTAGGATCCTCTTCACCAAGCTCCAACTGCTTCCACGTATCTTTCTTTTCTCACACTTATCTCTAGAGAATGGGCATAGGCTTATGAATGAGGAAAAATGGAAAGAATAAGGAATTCTGGCTCAAAACTCACAATGTGGCTGCAAATTCTTGGGGCAAGGGGGGAAAGTGAAATGGACAAAGTTTTACTGTTCTTATGATTCTCCTTGGAATGAGACCCCAACACCTCCTTTTATATGACAAAATGATGGTTATTTGGTTGGGTGACGAGTTATAGGCAGTGATACAGTTGGAAAACTACCCAATAGCTCATAATCTCAACGAATTCCTTGCAACTTTTTAATTTTTTCAACTTGTTTTAGCATACGTGGGATGTAATGGTGAAAATATAGTACGTATGCGGTCAATAGTGGTTCAACTAGCATACATACGCAGGCACTAGTGGTGCAGGGCACATACATCTTCAAAAATAGTGTTTTTAAGAAGAGTTGCTCAGTGATGGCTTGACAAAAATAACAAATAAGATGGCCTAATGACATGTATGCATGTATGGTGCAATTTAGGGTTATAATAGATGCCCCCTAATGTGTGAGGTCAGAAGCGAATCCGATGGCCGAAATACATTACAAATCTTCACTAACATACAAAGCGAGTGAGCCCGGGACTAGAGTTCGGGAGGTGCCATATGCAAAAATAATAATTATCTCACCAAGGTGGGCATACCCATGCTCAAGATGAAATAATTCATGGCTTCCAATCAAATACATTGCAGATCCATGTCATATAACTATATAAAGTGTAGCCATGAAAAATACACAACAGATCTACATCTCAAAATCAAAGTTATACATGTATAGTATCCATCTTCAAGAAGCCAAATGACACCTGATGGCTGGAGATGAGGACTTCAGAGCTCGAGCAACAACTTCAAGATCTTCAAACTCAGGTAGGCGTGTAATGTGAGTGTACGAATTCACTACCTAGAGGTCTTCGATGACTCGTCGGGGAATAGACAAGAGGATCTTGGTGATCAGGCTGAGAACTTCAGTGATTTCAAGCGCAAATATTTGATTGGACTTTCGAGATGGTCGGGCATGAGGTCAAGAGATAAATTACAGAAAGGTCGAGTCAGGTTGGGTAAAACTTCCCTTGGACAATAGCATGAATGATGATCAGACTTAGGTAGCAAGACATTGACATAAGTTCTCGATGCAGGAGGCAACACAAACTCTCCATATGTTTGGAAGGATAACGAAACAGAGGAGGACACAACTCTATGTTACGAGAACAACTTCATAAGGTCATATTAAATCCCAAATATTGACGAACAAATGGAAGGATCTGCTTTGTCCAAGGGCGACTCATTGTGCTGCCATAAATAGAAAATACTTTTCCCATCCTCTTTTTGGGGCATATTTGATTTTTTTTTGTCTTTTTTCAATATTTTGGAGAGCTTGAAAAAGAATAAAATAATGATATGTTACAAAGGAGGAATGAGTGTTGCAAGCATACTATTTCCAAGCGCAAGGAACACACTAATTCTCATAGCAAGGAGACATGTGCAGGAAAATGATACTCGGGGAAAATTCCTCCATGGGTCAAGGTGTCAAGACGCAGAGACAAAGTGCTACAAGGCTTGCATATAAGGCATGCTTCCGAGGTTCATTTGAGAGCGACATGGAGCTGACATTAGGCCAAAAATGCAGGGATGTAAATGCAATTAATAGGACACAATGATAACGCCCTTCAATGTAATTATAACAAGCCCGAAGAAGGTAAGCTCAATGGTTTTTCATTTTTAGAGAGTCTGAAAAAGTGCAAAAGAAGACTCCACTACGATACCTTTTTCGAAGATAGTCTAGTTAGCTCGAAAAAAGGGATAAACTAGCACCGAAAATACGTCTATTCAAAACCATTTTAACAAGTGTGACAAAGACAAGATCACTAGACAATCTTTCCAATTTTAAGGAGTCTAAAAAGAGATTAACTATGGACTCACTGCCTTTTTCTAGATTTAGTCTCCTTAGCCCGAAAAAGGTGAAATTTACTGAGGATAACTCTCCTGGTGAGACGAATCTCGTGAGGTGTACCATTTTCCTCCTTAATCTATGGGCAGAAAAAAGGGGTAAACTCATGCTAGTAGATGTTTTTCTGAACCAATTAACGAGTGTGAAAGAACAAGGTCACTCGACGATCATTTCAATTTTAAGGAGTTTTAAAAGAGCTTAACTATGGACTCCGTCAAGGATGTTCTTCTGAACCAGTTTAATGAGTGTGAAGAATAAGGTCACTCGACAATCTTTTTAATTTTAGGGAGTCTGAAAAGAGCTTAACTATGGATGCTGTGGGGGTTCCTTTTTCATAAATTTAGTCCCTCAAGCCCGGAAAAGGGTTGAACTTATACCTGAGAATACTCTTCTAGCGAACCAAAGTTCCTAGAGTATACCTTTGTTCGTACAATTGACCGTTCGGACCAAAAAAGGGGTAAACTACCACCGGACAAACGTGCCTTCAAATTTCAATTTGGCGAGCATGGAGGACAAAAAGATCACTTGGCAATCTGTTCATGTTTAGAGGGTATGAAAAGGGCTTAAAAGAAGACCCAAGGGGGCTACGAATCATGTATGAAACTGGTTCAGGTAGAGCCTACTTCTAGGCTCAGACCAAGAGTCTCTTCGATAGTCAACTTGGAAAGTCTCCCAAAAGGGAAGAAAACAAAAACCACTGTGTAATTCCTCCCACGGTGTAGAAACTGTAGTCATGGATTCAAGGGTATCCTCATCTGAAGGCAATTCAAAATATGAGAAATCACGCAAACGAGGGTCTATAGTCCCAAAGGGTGAAGTAAAATGACCATATTCCATATGATGATGGAGGCTCTAGCTAGGACTAATAGATTCTATCAACGAAGAATCACAAGAACAAGGGCTTGAGGATATACAAACTATGAGATCAGACTCAGAAGGAGACTCAATATCACTTGGACCAAGAGGGGGAAGCAAGGGATCCCATGCCCCCATTAGATAAACCAATGGATCAATTGTTGAGACCAAGTCTCGATAAGGAAAACATGATTTCACAGGTTCCTGCTCAGAATCAATTGAACATTGAGGATAAAACACCACATAATTAACTCGTGAAGGGGTAGAGTCTACACGAACACTAGGAACACATAAGGGGGCAACCTGAACTAACGACGAATTAGGATGTTGATTATCATATGCCAGCTGGTCAATAGTGACAATGTTTCCATTATGAGGGAAATGCATCACCCAGAAGAGCATAGACACCACAACGTTCATAACATATACATAATCATGCCCGAGAAGCATATTAAAATATAACGAGCCTTGCACCACTATAACATTGACAAGGACAATATTCCCACCTAACGAGATAGGAAACTCAGGAAGAACTCCCAAACATTCACTAGGACGTCTGTCAAAAGCCAACAGCTCATGCGAAGCAGACACAAGCTCGGGAGATCCCAAGACTTTCCAAACCGAGGAGGATAAAATACTTGCGTAGGCTCCTTCTTCCACAATACATTGATAAATGTTTGTTGAATTAACTTCAACCCTTATTTGAAAAGGTGCAGAAGAAGGAAGACAAGGTTCAACAAGGTCATTCCAATCAAAGGAAACCATCCTAGGGCTTGGAGGGGGTGTGCTCGAAGTGAGCATAATTCCCCCTTGTTCTGACAATACTGAACTGGAAATGATAAAAACATAGTCGGTAGACACATCACTCTCTAAGAGAAGAGTGGGATCAGCTGAAGACTACATCGGTGTGACCACTTTCTCAACCAATGGTTGAATAGGCTGCGAGACTACATGGTCTAAAGGCACCTCACCCTTAAAAAGAGGAGTGGGATCAGCCAATGACTGCATCGGTATGACCACTTTCTCAACCAATGGTTGAATAGACTGTGAGGAAACTTGAGAAGAATCATAATCAAAATAGCTTGCAGATAAGGACCACAATCTGTGTACCTCTGGAATGACAGGGCACATACGAGTAAGGTGATCTCCCTTGCAAATCTTACAAGGGAACTTAGGTTTACGTCCTATTCATCTAGGTTTCTCAATAGAATCGATGCCCCCATCATGACTGGCAGTGGATGGTTGCTCATATCCAACATGACTTGTAGAGGTTGGTGATGAGTGGATAACATGACTCGCAGAGGCTACAGACATATTGCCAGTATGAATAGCAGTGAATGGACTTTTTCCCCCAGCATGAATTGCAGAGGCTGGGTGTTGGTCTTCAACATGACTTGCAGAGGTCGAGGACCTATCTCCAACATGACTTGTAGAGGTTGGTGATTGAACTCCAGTATGACTTGCAGGGACTAGGTTCGTGCCCCTAGCATGACTTGCAGAGGATGGTTGATGGTCTTCAACATAACTTGCATAGGTTGATGACCTCTTCTTCCTATTCTTCCTCTTTCTATTTCGTTTAGACTTTCGGTTACTAGTAGCTGTACTTTCACCAGAGGTGGGAGAAGGAGGAGGAGAAGACTTTGCTGACAAAGGAACATCAACATGGTGCCCATGACATAAAGTTCTTAGCTGAGAAGCATCAAGAGAATTCAGGAAATTTGGAATGGTGCCCAACCAAACCGGTAGTCCAACATTCAACCCAGGAATGTACAAAGTGGCCATCAAAGGGACACCAACATTTCCGAACAAAGGAAAAGCACGATAATCCCCTTGCGAAGGGGTTCCTTGGTTGGTATCATTTGGAAATTCAGCCATGAATATATTATGCACATGTTCTCCCCTTGCAGGATCGTTCAAGTCTGTAAAAGTATCACACACTAACTCCGACAAACCAGTGTTATCAAAACAACGCCTATAAAGAGGTGGCTCCACGTTTCTAAGCAGAAGACCGAAAAGTCCTCACAATCAGCAGAGTGGGTGGTCTACCACCCTAGGTCAGAGACCCAAATCAATGACTGACTAACTCACTATGGAAAACTAGGGAGCACAGAGCACATGCTAAAATCTCCTAAAGGAAAATCAAGCAAATGACTAAGTAGTAGGAAGAACAGTTATGCCAGCCAACACTAGAGAAACTTACCGGTGCAAGTGAAAATCGAACATGGAAGAACTCTCTGGGTATACTCTACAAAGCGTGGCCCGACCTCTGCCTTATGTACCATGGTATACCCCCGCAGTCACCTATGTAAGTCCCTAAAATAAAGGCAACTAGGTTGCCAGCTCGTGAACAATTACCAGGCAGGTATAGTCGATAGTCAGGTGGACTGCAATGAGCAGGGTATCAAGCCCAAAACCTATCAAGGGTATCAAAAGAAAGTGTTCCGGAAGAGGACTGAGGACCTCAAACAGATTCGAGACCCATGAAGCTTCATGGCAAATGCGATCAACAAAATCCCAAGACAAGTCCTCTATATGCTTCCCCCCCTACGGACTACACTAGGGTTCAACATGCAGGCAGAGATAACCTTCTAAAGTCTCCTACTTTTAATCACTACCCCAAAAATACCCCACATTCATGCATAAAATAAAAAGTATAAGGATCCAGTAGTCTTACCTTAAACTCTGCGCCCAATGTCGATCCTTCTGCACTCGATCATTTCTTGACTGCAAGTCTCCTCCCAAGGCTGACCTGCATTCACCAAAAGACAAACAAGAAACTACGAACATGTATATTATATATGAATTAGTGGGTTAGATGTCATAAAAAAATGTAAATGAAACATAAATATTGAACACATCATATGGCGGGATAGAAAAAACACTTCTTTATATTAATCTCACAAAGTCACTTACAAAATGAGGTCGATGACTGCTCCTCAAACCCGGTCCTGGGCTCCTTTTCACGAAGCTCCAACTGCTTCCACGTATCCTTCTTCTCTCACACTTCTCTCTTGAGAATGGTAATAGGCTTATGAATGAGGAAAAAGGGCAAGAATAGGGAATTTTGGCTCAAAACTCATAATGTGGTTGCAAATTCTTGGGACAAGGGGGGAAAGTGAAATGGGCAAAGTTTCACTGTTCTTATGATTCTCCTTGGAATGAGACCCCAACAACTCCTTTAATATGAAAAAATGATGGTTATTTGGTTGGGTGGCGGGCTATAGGCGGTGATACAGTTGGAAAACTACCCAATAGCCCGTAATCTCAACGAATTCCTTGCAACTTTTTAATTTTTGCAACTTTTGTGGGCATACGCAGGCTGTAATGGTGCATCTAGCATACGTACACAGTCAGTAGTGGTGCAACTAGCATACATATGTGGGCAATAGTGGTGCAGGGCATGTACATATTCAAAAATAATGTTTTTAAGAAGAGTTGATCAGTGATGGCTTGCAAAAAATAGCAAGTAAGATGGCCTGATGCCAGGTATGCTTGTATGGTGCAATTTAGGGTTATAAAAAAAACAACACCAAATTTTTGGTCAACACAAAAACAAAAATGCAATCAACTAAAAACTATTACTACAGTCTGAGGCCTACGACATGGACTAATAAATATAAGGAATAAGAGTATTTGCATCCTCTCCTAGTCATCAATATGATTTGGTTATGAATTTATTTTTCTTTTCCTTGAGGGAGGTGTAGAGAGTTATCACTTTCTCATTAATTTTGAAATCACTTATAACTTTATTCCATGTAAGCTAACTACAAAACTTAGTGTTTCTCACAATGTCAAACTTAGTGTTTCTCATTATTAACTCTACAACCCATGTATGTTATTGGGTTAACTGACATGGATGTGGTGATGATGAAATGAATAATACAAAGAGGTTGTTTAAGTACAATAAATTGGGTTAAATGACATGGATGTGGTGATGATGAAATGAATAATACTAAGAGGTTGTTGAAGTACAATAAATTGGGTTAACTGACATGGATGCGGCGATGATGAAATGAATAATACAAAGAGGTTGTTCAAGTATAGTAAAGCCAATATAGATGAAAAGAATGGTTTATCAACTCATCATGTGTAGTAGATAGGTTTCTCTTCTTATTAATGGAAAGGTTCTTCATATTAGTTTTCTTCTGGGTTTTCAAGAAAACTCCCTATTTACCAAGAAATCCCATTTGAAATCCTCTCTCTCTCTCTCTCTCTCTCTCTCTCTCTCTCACACACACACACACACACACACACACACACACACACACACAATAGAAGAAAACTTATTTTGAAACAAAGAATTATACTAATATACAGTTTCTCATTCTTTTTCAAAACTAACCATTATCAACCTCAAGTTTCATAAAAAACAAGGGTTTTTTTTGTAAGCTCTCAAAAATTCATGTCCATCATTTTGCATCCTCAAAAATGAAAATTGTATTAAGTGTCTTTACTACAAGAATAATATTCATAAATGCAGTAATGTCAATTAACAAATAAATTCCATGTTTTTCATCTCCTCCCCATCAAGGAGTTCTTGAAGAGAGAAGGATCCTTCGTGACATTCTAATGCTTCGTTTGATAATTGATCTATGTCCTAGTAGAGCTCATGATATATGTGAGTGAATGAAATCCATTCAAATTACAGACCCAGGGGACTAATCCTAACTAGTAGTGATTGTAGATGCACTATTCCCACTTAATATTCCAGGTTATCAATATTGATGACTACCTTAGATTCACCTAGTAAGAAAATTTGTTTGAGTATGCGGGGATTAGAAAATTATAGAAGAACATATATGTCCGATAACTTTTCTTTTATATTGAATCCCATACCTAGAGCATAATGAATATTGAAGGAGCCAGGTTAGGTGATGCAGGAGCATCGTAAGAATCCAACCAAGCGAGCATGAAGGCATAAGACAACTGGAGGAGCACAACACACATTTTGCACATTTTGAAATGTTTTTGAAAAATTAATGAACATATGTTAATGAAGTAGTTAAGGGAAACGTACTTGCATGTTGTAAACATATCTTGAGCGATTTTCTCTCATCTGTAAATGTAAAAGGCATTTAAGCCCAGTTAATGAAAGTAGATAGATTTAAATTCATAGATTAGACAGTTAGAGCGTAGGAGGGAGAACAGATATAGACACCCTTGCCTTTGTATCATAGTAGTAGTTGTTGTATCATTAGCACAAAAAAAATAAGCTGAAGAGAGTTGTAGAGAAGAACCCATGTACAGAAGCAATTGAGTTAATATATGAATCTTTGACTCAACTTTCATGGTGTTATGATGCTTACTGTTTACATATGTTGAATGTCTGAGAGAGAATGAGAATGAGTTTCAATTGTTTCTCATCCTGAGAGAAGTTCCTGCAAGGAGTGCAGTGAAACGTCCGCAAGGTGTGCGTTGACAAGGGTTCTGAGTCTATCTCAGAAAGCTCAGGAGGGATACCATTGTTCTCATTTCAGCAGGAGTGCAGGTGAAGCACAGAAGCCGTGCAAGGTGTGCACGGGCTAGTCAAGGCATTAGAACTTATCAACTAAGGTTGAAAGGTTGAAGGACTGTTGTTGCAGAAAATGCACAGAGTTGAAAGATCAAATACCTAGGAGTATTTGAAAGATTGCCGCAAGGAGTGCATGCAGGAGTCCTTTTAGAGACTCGAGTTTACAAGTGAAATATCAGGAGGAATAACACCTTTGAACACTTCAAAGGAGGACAAAAATAAAAATACTTCAAAGGGAGATGAGGAAGCAAAATCATTGCACATAAGGTTAAGTTTCAGAGGAAGAGCATTGGCTCGTTTCACAGAGGTTCTTGAGGAAGAAATCGCAACGGTCAAAATTATCCATGGGGAACTCATGAAGTTGTGAGGACCGTAGGATCCAAAGGAGTTGCATGGTGGATAAGGGTTGGATGAACCCATTTTGTTGGTGTTAAGGATCAACGAGGACCATTGATCATGGTTAGTTTGGGCCATCGGATCATTTCGCGAACTCGAGGTTTGTGAGTTTGGAGGTGGAAGACCAAACTCTTGGAGTCATGAAGTCCAGAGTTGTGAGAAGTGGAGGAAGAGATCCAGACCGTTGGATCCAAGCCGCGAGAGAACCTTCATATCTGAATCTTTGCGGGGTATCACATATCGTGAGTTCAGAGGATAGACCAAATCCTTTGGTTGTGCAAAGTCCTGAGTAGCGAGAAGTAGGAGCATCTGTTGGATCAGAACCTCTTCGCTATATCACATATCGGGGTTTCGGAGGTTGGGAGGAATCAGTTTCAACTCCAGAAGTCACGAGCTTGCGATTTGTGAGGGCTCGTGCAACACATAGCACATCCGCTTGGTGGGAACCATGTGGTTGACAGGTGGCGTGACAAAAAGACGCCTGGAGATAGGAATAAGTGGTGACAGGTGGTGGACACATGTCATTTGAAAAGGGAGTCAACACCCTATTGACTTCTCATGCTTCGGGTTCTCGTAAGAAAGGAGCACAAAGGATCAACAACTCAAGTCACGAAGTTGCAAGATCTGAGAAGAGCTGAAGGAGTCAAACCTTTTCTGACTTTTGCGTCTCAGGGTTTCGTAAAAGAAGGACCCAGAGGTTCAACCTTCCAACTTGAAAACTTGCAAGTTGAGAGTGGTGCTAGTGCTTAGCCCTAAATGACGGTTACGTGTGGAGGGCGCTAACAAGGAGGAGCCATATCCCATCGTGTCTCGGGTATTGGCGTTGGGTGAAGAAAAATTCAAGGGTCTTCAACCCGCGAACACGCGAGTTGTGAAAGGCGCTTGTGCAGGGACTAGGTCATGGTCGTATGGAAGTGTAAGGCTCTCCCTTGGTGTTAGTTGCTCAAGGCGAGTTTTCACCAGGACCTGTGGATCAGATTTGTTAAAGGTTTCAGTAGGGAGCCAAACAAGCCACTTCGGCTAAGGGTAATTTAGAACGATCCTGAGCGGATCTTGACCCAAGGGTTGGGGTTTACGTTAGTTTTGGTATCATAGCTCATAACAAGTTCTTTGCTTTTTGTAGTAGATAAAAGAGGAACATTTCTCGGCCATGCCACTGAGAAGAATAGATAGACCAATACTTGATCCAATAGTGGAGAGAGAAATGCGCGATTTACATGCTAGGCTTGATGCCATGGAGACAACACAGAAGCGCACCGTTGACGCTAGGGATATTGGCGAAGCTGAAAGTGAAAATGAAGCTGGAAATTAAGGAGAAGAAGTCACAGTCGAAGATGCCATGGATGAACGCCTATTCAGGGTTGTTGCAAGGATAGGTGCTAGAGCAAAAATGGACATTCCAGTGTATGAGGGAAACTTGGATGTTGAAGAGACTCTAGATTGGATTAGAGCTCTGGATAAATACTTCGACTATGAGGATGTCGAGGAAGACAAGAAATTCAAACATGTCATTACTAGACTTAAAGGGCATGCAACACTATGGTGGGATGAACTACACGCTGACAGATGTTGCAAAGGCAAGCAGGAAATCAAAAGTTGGGATAGAATGGTTGCAAAGATGAAAGCCAAATTTATACCCAAGGATTATCATATCACTCTGTTTCGGAAGATGAAAAATTTGAGGCTGAAGCTGATGTCTGTAAAAGAATACACTGAAGAATTCTATAGGATAAACATCAGAGCAGGTCATCGGGAGAGTGATGATGAAAAAGTTGCCAGGTACATGAATGGTTTGTGATATGACATTCAAGATGAGATGAGCATGATGACTATGTGAAATGTGGAAGATGCTTATTATATGGATCTGAAAGCTGAAGAGAAGTTGAGCCGAAAACAAGGTCAAAGAGGCTGGGGTAGAAGTCAAGCCAGAGGCAAAAAATTTTCCCAAGACAGAACTCAGAGACCTAAAGAAGAGGGGAAGAAACCTCAAACTTAGCATGAGAGAGGAGGAAGCTCATAGAGAGGGAACTATGCTGATAAAAATACTTTTCCTCGAGCCAGAGGAAGATGAAGAGGCAGAGGCGATGAAGAAAAATGATTTTTCTGTGGAAATATCAGACATAAATCCTATGAGTGTCCATATGGGAAAAAAGATGGCGGTGAAACTCACATTGTCGAAGCTCAAGGATGGAATGTTGAGGCAGAAGATGCTGAGGGTGGAAGATCCTTAATGATGAGGAAAGTTCTCTTGAAGCCGGAGAAGGAGGCAGAGAACCCAGCCCAAAGAAACAGTCTGTTTCAGACTACTTACAAAACTAAAGATAGAGTATGCAAAGTCATAGTAGACAGCGGTAGCACATAAAATATCGTATCTACAGAGATGGTGGAAAAGCTGGAGCTAGAGACTATTGTACATCCAAGCCGATACAGAGTTTCATGGCTACAAAAAGCACATCAGGTAAATGTCACTAAACATTGTTTAGTTGAATTTAAAATAGGAGGGTATAAGGATGAAATATTATGTGATGTCATTCCCATGGATGTTTGTCATCTATTGCTGGGTAGACCATGGAAATATGACAGAAACATAGTTCATGATGGGAGGAAAAACACATACACCCTGGAAAAAAATGGTAGGACTCACATGTTGCTACTAATTAGGGATAAAGAGGTGAAAACAGAGATGAGCAACAATGTACTTCTCATGAGTGGGAAGGAACTTATTAATGAGGTTAAGAAGAAGGAAGACACACGATTTATTGTGGTCAGGAAGCCTAGAATTGTTTTGACCAGTACAAGGATAGATGATTTGCCAGAAGAAATCCAGGAGTTGCTAGAAGAGTTTGTTGATATAGTAGTGGAAGAACTACCTTGTTCGTTGCCACCTGTTAGAAGTATAAGCCATCACATCGATATTATACCTGGAGCCAGTTTACCAAACAAAGCTGCGTACAGGTTAACGCCACAGGAAAATGAGGAAGTCAAGAGGCAGGTCCAGGACTTAATGGACACATGATTGATTAGAGAAAGTTTGAGTCCATGCATTGTTCTGACAGTGCTCAGCCCAAAGAAAGATGGAGGTTGGAGAATGTGTACAGACTCAAGGGAAATCAATAAGATTACCATCAAATACATGTTTCCATTGTCAAGGATGGACGACTTGATGGATTGCTTGAGTGGAGCAATATTTTTTTCAAAGATTGATTTGAAAAGCGGGTATCATCAGATTCGAATGAGAGAAGGTGATGAATGGAAGACATCATTCAAGACGAATGAAGGGCTGTATGAATGAATTTTTATGCCATTTGGCTTAACGAATGTGCCTAGTACTTTCATGAGGTTGATGAACGAAGTCCTGAAGGATTTCATAGGGAAATTCGTCATTGTATATCTTGATGATATATTAATTTTCAGAAAGACAGAAGCCGAGCACCTAAGGCATTTAGCTGCAGTGATGAGGAGATTACAGCAAGAGAAATTGCTGATTAATATGAAGACATCATCATTTATATGGACATAACTCATTTATTTGGGTTTTGTTATCTCGACGAATGAGTTGAAGATGGATCCCGAAAAGGTGGATGCAATTAAGAAATGCCCATCGCCGAAAAGTGTGTTTGAAGTTCAAAGCTTCCATGGTTTGGCAAGTTTCTACAGGAAATTCATTTGAAACTTCAGCGGAATTAGTGCACCAATGATGGATACGGTGAAGAAAAGACACAAATATTTTCATTGGACAGAAGAAGATGAGAAGATTTTCAATCTGCTAAAGAAGAAGATTAGGGAATAACCAATTCTGGTTTTTCCAGATTTTAGCAAAACATTCCAGGTCAAGTGTGACGCGAGTGGATTTGCAATTGGAGCGGTCTTAAGCCAAGACGACAGGCCGATCGCATACTTCAGTGAAAAATTGAATGAATCGAAGATTAAGTACTCAACATATGACAAAGAATTCTATGCATTCATACAAGCAGTGAAGAAACAGAGACACTATTTGGTTCCCAAAGAGTTTGTTTTGTACAGTGATATTCACGCTTTGCAATTCATGACTCAATAGGAGAAGTTGAACCAAAAACATGTTAAATGGGTTGAATTCATGCAGAATTTTACTTTTGTAACTAAGCATATTTCTGGAATTGCTAACAAATTTGTTGATGCTTTGAGCAAGAAATGTTTGCTTATGTAGGAATTTAGAGTCAATACTTTGGGTTTTGATAACCTCAAAGAAATGTATAGGGATGATTCAGATTTTAAGGAGGCATATGAGGCATTTGAGAATCCAGTTCTCAGGGACAAAAGCCAATGGATCAAGTATATGATCCAGGATGGGTTATCGTTCCAGGGCAATCAACTATGTAGTCCAAAATGCTCCATGAGGGAAAACCTGTTGAAGGAAAAACATAGTGGAGGATTGGTCAGACACTTCGGTCATGACAAGACGTTCTCAAAGTTGAATGGCTCATATTTTTGGCCAGGGATGAGGAAAGATGTTAAGAAATTTGTGGACAAATGAAGGATTTGTCAGCACACAAAAGGGAAAAGGAAGAATACAGTGTTGTATCAACCATTACCCATACCAGAAAGTTCGTGCGATGCAATGAGCATGGATTTTATATTGGGACTGCCAAGAACACAAAGAGGATGTGATTCAATCTTTGTGGTAGTTGACAGATTTTAAAAAATGGCACATTTCATACCATGCCATAAAACCAGTGACGTAACTCATATTGCAAACTTGTTTTTCAAGGAAGCCATCAGACTTCACGGCTTACCAAGGAGTATTGTTTCTGATCGAGATACCAAGTTCATGGGACATTTATAGAGGACTTTATGGAAGAAGCTGGGGAAAAGTTTGTCTTTTAGCTCAGCATATCATCCTCAAATGGATGGGCAGATAGAAGTCGTGTAATGACCCTGCTTAAATAGACAGATAGGATTATTAATTATAATTAATTTAATAATCTAACTGTCCTAAAAGATTAGCTAAACAATAATTATTTCTTAAAATAACATTTACTAATTAATTATTATTAATTAGTTATTCATGATTGTCAATGATTAATTTAAGTATTAATTAACTCATTAATTAATAAGGTAAATAAATAAAAGGAGGATAATAAATTATATTATTAAATTAAGTTATGTACCTGATACGGGATAACATATTAACTACAAGGGATAAGATATTAAATAAAGGGGATAAGGGGCATTAACGGGAAGGGATAAGAAGGTAATAAATGAGTTAGGTAGGGAGTAAAAGAGGCGGGGAGTCGGTGAAGGAGGGATAAGGAGGTGGACAGGAGGTCATTCAACTGGACGATGAGCGATGGATTTTGGGAGCTCTGGGATTTGCAGAGAGAAGTGAAATTTTGGGAGTGGGATTGTATCAGTGCACCGGGGTTGCTGGAGGTTTTGGGCATGGGGGCCAGGATATCCATAGGATATCCTAGAGCTAGGAAGTTACCTAGTTAGTAGGGAAGAACTAGGTTTTGGGCAGTGTTTTGCAGCAACGGTCAAGGAGGCAAGCGACGGACAAACAAAGGATTATTAGCATAAGACTTAGGTATTTATATAAAATTATGCATTGTTTTTTTTTATTATGTTTAATTAATTTCATTATTATTGATAAAATTTGTATGCGAATGTGCTAAATGAAGGAAACTCATGAATTTTACTGCTATGTTTAAAGTAAATGGTTGTTTAATTTAATTCGGCCCCTACACATGGTATCAGAGCATCTTAGTTTAAAATCTGGGCCTATGGGCCAAGTTCCCAGCTTCAAGCTCTAGCTCTCATTTCCCTTCGTTTAACCTGCAAAGAAAACATAGAAATTTTAATAAAAATAAAAATAAAATAAATAAATGCAATACGAATTTTAACATGAATTTACTAAAGTAAAACAAGCTACTAAGGTTGTTACAGAAATATTTGGGTATCATAACAAAATTTTTATGACATCTAAAATGAAGTTAATTAAAAAAAAATTACATCCTAAAATTTGTGTGAGAAACATATAGCTGCTGAAAACTACGATCAACCCTAAACCTACCCTACATTTGGTATTATAACCTGCTGCCTATTTGGACTTTATTCCAACTTGTTTTTTCTTTGACGATGTAAATATATTTATTTGAATATAGGAAGTATTATTCAAAAAAGAAAAGTTCATAGATAATAGCTGATGAATTCCTCACACAACAAGAAAACCCAACAGATAAATGCCATTGATTGGCAGAAAACAACAACACCAGACCAAACCTACTAGCAAAAAAAGAAAAAAACTAATTGAAATGCCCTAAAGATTTTTTTTTAGCGGTATTTCCCTTATCCTGATGTAGCAAGAGAGTCCCCAAACTGGCAGATGCAAATTAATGCAAGTTTGCCCGTCCCCAAACTAGCAGAATATCCATTGATGCAACTGCGAGGGATAACTGTCCTTTACTTCCATGAAAGCACTGTAATAATCGTGTCCTTGAATGATTATTTAACAGTTATTCCAGAATAATTTAACTGGGATTTTGCTTAGACTAGGTACCAGAAATTGGTGGTTAGGGGCAACATGTTCCTATGAAGCATAACAGGTCAATTTCCACAAATTTACATTACTTGCACATAGAACATAGGCCGTTATGCCATGGTAAAAGTTTCCAGAAAATGGCAAACTGGATATTTCTTATGCTGGCAGGTCAAAAAATGGATGAGGTTACCTTTTAGGTTAGCCTATGAAAAACACGAGAAATCATTTTATTTTCTTTCCTAATGGAAACACTAAATAGAGACATGAAGATGGGTTGGTAAAAGGGAAGTATTTTGTCTGTATATATACAAACCTATGTTTGCCTTCTTATCTAGCCAATACAAGTGATTTGAAGATTTATGAGGCAAATCCTAATCAGGAAGACCGGAGTGAACCGAGAAAACAGAGAAACTTAGTTCTCACTGGTATGATCCAAGCCTAGGTTTAGTGATGTTTGTTGTCTTCACTTATAAGTTGTAACAATAAGGCCTATCCCATACGCACAAACAGAGAGAATTAATTTGGATTTGAACCAGAAGACAATTAATGGTAATTGTAACACCATCCCTGCCACTATATCTGTGAGATCTGTGAGAGCCTAGGTGATCACGAATGCTTAGCTAAGGAGAACCATTTGGAGATGTCGTCTCTACTGTAGTAAATATAATCTTTGAATAAAATCACTAGCAGCAGGCTTTTATAAAAACGTATAAGGGGAGGTTTGTGTCACTGTGCATAGCTGCTCTCCTTTCCTGGAATTTATTATTTGTTGCATTTTCCTGTTTATATTCGTGGTTTTTTTGTTTTTTTTCGGGGAAACTGAAAGACTGGATGGATCGACTGATTGATATTTCCGTGGCCAAATAAAGATTGATGGATGAAATCTTTGGTAAAATCAATAATCAAATACACCAATTAAAACATCTGGGATGAAACCCATAAAGACTTCCAAAAAAAAATTTTGAAGCTGGAAAACAACCAATTTGCTATAAATCGCCGAAATTCCTTTTTATAGAGCTCAGGCTCAAATTGTAGAAGAAGTTCTGATACTTATTGGGTTAATTTCAAAGTTAAAAAAAAAAGAGATCCAATTGGATTAAAAATTACGGAAATTCCGCTACAGATCAAGCAAAAGTTTTGACAAATATTGCTGAATTTTCCACATAAGACAACCATGGAGACCGCGAAATTTGCCATATTATGGATTTACTTTGTTTTAATAAACTCATTTATCCTATCCCATATTATGGATTTACTTACGTGATAACAACCAAAGGTTTACCATGCATTCGAGGTTCCATAATTTACTATAATCATGGTGCTTGTTTTATCATTGAAGAAATTTTGTTCAGGAATATTTTTTATCTTCTCAGAAAACATGTTTAAAATAAGGAAACACATATAGTAATGGGTATAATATCTTCGTCACTGAAATTAGGTTGCAAGTTAGCACCAGTCCAGTAAGTTTCAAAATAGAATATGCTTCTAAATCTCCAAATTGCACACAACTGAGAGAAAAAACATTAAAATGCAATTCAAAAATTAAAATACAGTATTTGAGTGGCTTGTTCTGAATACTTACATCAATTGCTATCAAAGAAAGGTGGCCTGCATGGTTGCATTTTTCAAGTTTGACATAAATCTCTTACTCTTTGATATCTTCTCTGGTGTCACATACAAAACCTTAAGCTCCCCTTCACTCTTTTCAAGAGCCTTATAGATTGAATTCTCATTTTCTATTGAGGTTGTTGATGTCAACATGCCTACTGGAATTTTTAGAGCAGTAAACCCCATCACCATCACTTGATCGAATATCATTAGCCTGCTAAAGCGGTCTTGGTTTCTCCATGTTTGGCGGCCAAAACATCTACCAGAAGCGTGAGGATCGCCGCAGCCATGGCCTGCTTTCCAAACCCTTGTGATTTCAACTCCTAAATAACAGCCCTGGCAGACTAAGAAAACAAAGGAGGCAACGAAGTAGAACGTCGAGCCGAGCAAGGAGGTGAGCTTAGGTTTTGGTATTGAGAGCCGGAGGCCGGGCACGTGGGCCTCATGCCAGAAGCCCAACCTTAAAGGCTGCCAACGAATGCCACGGATATTTTTTTTATATATATAAATGTTTGGTTTTAATAAGTTGTTTAAAAGTATTAATACGCCTTTTAATAATTAAATTATCATTTTTTTTATGTGTTAATTTTTAGTTGTAATAATTTATTTAAAAGTAATAATACGCTTGCATAAAATTTTAAATTATATATATATATATATATATATATATATATATATATATATATATATATATATATATATATATATATATATATATATATATATAATTATGAGTTTTTATTTAACTAATTTAATAATATAGGGCTAAGTATAAATTTAAATGGAGTCCGTGAGATTTGAACCCCGAACCTCCCCACCGGTCAAAGTCTTGGCAAAGGCCATCCAACCGGCGCACCACACTGTATTACTTTTACAAATAATTTCACATATAAATACTTTAACTGTCATACCCAAGACCACCCACCAAGAGAAGTGTCTTAAGAATAACACTAACACCAAAAAATACATAGCATTGGTGAACGCTGAAACGTGGTTGGCAGTTGTGGATAAGTATTTAGATGCCACGATTTAATCCTATTTAATCATTAAACGTGGTAATTATATAACCCTACAACAATTTTTTTTTTATGTGATTAGGTAAATGTTAAAAAGTAAACATGTTAACGGATGCCTTGATAAATGCAAGAAAGTTATGAACGATAAATCTGAACCATTGATTTTGGAGGACAACTGAGAATATGTCGGCATCTTCAATACATGCCATCAGATAATGGTTTAAGGTTAAAAAAAAAAAGATTAAATGATCATTAATTGTGCCCATTGTTAATAGGTGTACGCCTTTCGGCGTAAATTAATAAACATAAGGTTGGAAGTCACTTTAATCAAGTTGTATGCGAAAAGTTAAAAGGGCTTAGACTAGGACAAGCGGGAAGGAGGCGACATATGCACTAGGAGAGTAAGCATAGAAAGTGGCGAGTGAGGCGCAAGGCTAACGTAGCTACAGGGCAAGGGAACCAATAGTTATTTTCGTAGGGGCGAAGAAATCAAGCTTAGACGCTTAATCCTAACCCTAACCTAGCCAATAAACTAATGGAGTAATGTCTGTTTACAGACAAGTAAAGAAAACTTATGACTAACCCTATTTCTAGTTTGAGTAGCACCAATTTGAAACATCCTGGAACTCACCCTGAGAACTTTGGTTGATGCAAGTCAAAGCATATAGGATGGTCAAGACTCAAGGGAATCGAGGTAGGGGAGCATCGTCGCAAGCACCGCCAACATCGCCAACGCCACCACCACCATCGCCTGAACTAGCCCTCATACTGCGCTCGTTGGAAGCCATCAACGAGACTTTAAAGGGGCGACAACCTCCACCTAAAGACATCATGCGAGAATTGCAGAAGATCAAACTTCTGGAGTTTGTCGGGGGTCACGCCAGTGAACGCACAGAAGCATGGTTGGAAGGCATGGAAAGGTGTTTTGCCTTAAGGGACTATGCGTCCAACTCAAAGGCAAAGATCACATTTTTTCAGTTAAGAGACAACGCTTTGAACTGGTGGGGCAACCTGGAAAGAAAACTGCACCTTACCCCAGACAAAGTATCTTGGGAACTTTTTGAGGAGAGGTTCCGGAGGAAATATCTACCAGCGTACTACGAGGAACAACAGGTAGGGGCATTTCATGCCTTAGTACAGGGAAACAGAACTGTAGAAGAATATGAGATCAGGTTTATGGAACTAGTCAAATATGTGTCGTATATGGATAACGACCAATGACAAGCAGAGCGCTTCATCTATGGATTGAACCCTAAGATAAGAGCTATGGTGCGGATGTGGAAACCGTCTTCAGTGGCGGAGGCAGTGGAAAATGCGCGTTATGTGGAAGAACACGTGAACTTGACTGGGGGTACAAGACCAACATCTCCGCATCGCCTGGTGTTCATAGGAAAGGCCCCAAGGACATTTCCTAGGGGAGGGGGTTCAAGGCCACCGCCATATGGTAACAAAGTCGTGCCAAAGACAGTAGCTGCAGGGATTTCAATGGCAGCGAGTGCAGCATCTCGTTCATCGCCAATGGTGCAGACAGGTCCACGACCATCTCAAGGAACAAGGAGTAGGGGCAGGAGTTCCAGGGGAAGGAACTCATTTCAGAGATAGTCACATAACAATGCACATGTTCAATCTCATGTTACCTGTTGGAGGTGCGAAAGACCCCATTACTAGCGCGACTGCCCAGAGTTACAATCAGGGTTCATACATAGAGAAGGAAAGGCACCGATGGGGAGAGCAAGTAGCAACCACCAGATTTACGTAGCGGTTAATAACCGCCAGGCCGAACATCAATCCACGGTGGTGGAGTCATCAGGTACGCTAAATCATATAAATGTTAAGATTTTGTTTGATTCTGGTGTGACAGATAGTTTCATTTCACCATCTGCATTAGAAAAGAGTGGGTTGGCAGCCTACGAGCACGATGAATTTAAACAAGTCGAGATGGCTTCGGGGGAGAAACAAGAGGTAGGACCTAGTTTTGATAATTGTATAGTAGACCCGGGAGTGTGTACTACCAGGTTGAAGGTATACGTCACTGCTCTTGGGGCATATGACCTAATCATTGGAATGGATTGGTTAGCAGCTCATCGAGCTTTGGTAGATTTTTTTGCAAAGAGGGTGCTTTGTGTCGATGATGAAGGAAGACCAATAGAGATCCAGGGTGTACAGAGAAAAGTGTCATTACACTTTATATCCACTATGAAGGTTAAGCGATGCTTGAGACAAGGGTGTCGAATTTATGTAGTGGAAGCAGTGAATGAAAGGAAGGGACCCTCATTGGATCAGTACCCGGTATTGTCATAATTTCAGGATGTTTTTCCGAATGAGTTACCAGGGTTACCTCCTGAGAGAGAGCTCGATTTTACCATTGAGCTAAAACCTGGTGTAGAACCAATCTCCAAGACTCCGTATCGGATGACAGCGCCGGAACTTTGTGAATTGCAAATGAAGTTGAAAGAGTTACTGGACCTAGGGCTAATAAGGCCCAGTGTCTCACCTTGGGGCGTACTGGTAATTTTTGTAAAGAAGAAGGATGGATCCTTATGACTGTGTATAGACTACAGGGACTTGAACTGTGCTACAGTGAAAAATAGGTACCCGATGCCGTGAATAGATGACCTCTTCGACCAGATGAAAGGAGCAACCGTATTCTCAAAGATTGATTTGTGAGCAGGGTATCATCAGTTAAGGATTAAGGAAAGTGATATCCCAAAAACTTCCTTTCGAACTCGGTTTGGACATTATGAGTTTGTTGTAGTACCCTTTGGATTGACCAATGCACCAACAGTATTAATGAGCCTCATGAATGGCGTATTCCAGAAGTACTTAGACCGTTTTGTACAAGTCTTTTTAGATGACATCCTTATCTATTCCAAGAATGAAAGAGAACACGAGGAACACTTGCGAATAGTGTTGTCCTGCCTTAGAGAGAACAAATTGTATGGGAAGTTGTCAAAGTGCTCTTTCTTCCAGAAAGAAATCCACTATTTAGGTCATATCATTTCCAGCGAAGGAATCTCTGTGGACCCAGAAAAGGTAAAGGCCATTATGGAATGGCCAGTGCCGAAAAATGCCCATGAGGTGAGGAGCTTCATGGGGTTAGCAGTTTATTATCGGAGATTTGTGGAAGGATTCTCAAAAATAGCGAAACCCATCACCACTTTGCAATGCAAGGGGGTCAGGTATGAATGGACAGAAGAATGTGATAGTGCATTCATTGAGCTTAAGAGGTTACTAACTAGTGCGCCAA
>ML790608.1:329395-342398 GCA_009831015.1 Picea engelmannii | reverse complement strand
AAAACACAGAAGACACACAATACAAGAGAGACACAGATTTACGTGGTTCACCTAGTGTGGGCTACGTCCACCAGAGAAATTGTCAGGTCCTTCCTTTATTATTATCCAACAAATGAAGGGATACAACCTACAACAAAACCCGTAACTTCCTCTTCTTTCTCTCACAGTCTCCTCTCTCATAATACAATATTCACCATCATCCATAGCCGCAATACATTTCCCTCAGGAAAAGAGGGTTTCCTTCTAGGGAAAAAAACCCTAACATAATCTCTACCGTTAGATCTGCGACCTTATAATGAACGGTCCAGATTTACAATGAAATTACAATATACTTTTACAAGGAAATTTTTTCTTCGGGGGATTCGCCCCCGAACCCCCATCGGGGGATGCTACCCCTGAACCCCCGCTAGGGGCCCGCTTGCCCCCAGATCCCCCAACCGGGGGGATAGGCCCCCCGGACCCCGCAGAGGGGGTACCCCCTCTGCACTCCCCCACGTAGAAGAGTGTACATACTTCTAGGGTGTAAATACTTCATGGGGTATAAACACGGCTGAAACCAAGGACCTCTGAATCAGGAAGATAATCAGGCTCCACAACCAACACCATGCACGGTCATAAGGAAATTTAGGGCAAACACATATGAGATTGAATTACCCGATGGGGTCAAAATGTCACCGATATTCAATGTTGCATATTTGTACCCTTACAGAACTAAAGAAGGAAAAGCAGAATATGAACATAAAGAAGTTCATTGGACAAAACAAATGCATGTAGCTGAAAAGCCACAGATGGAAAGCATAATTGAAAAGAGGGTTAGTAGAAAGACCAGGAGAAAAGAGTATTTTGAATACTTGGTCAAGTGGAAAGGACATCCAGTTGAAGATGCTAGTTGGAAAGATGAAGCAGAAATTCAAAAGCATGGACAGACCGTGCAAGAGCTCATGAACAGGAGTTCATGAAAATTTTCAAGTGAGGGAGTAATGATGCAGGAGCATCATAAGCAACCAGCCAAGTGAGCATGAAGGTGGAAGATAGCTGGAGGAGCGCAACATACATTTTGCACATTTTGAAATGTTTTTGAAAAATTAATGAACATATGTTAATGTAGTAGTTAAGGGAAATGTACTTGCATGTTGTAAACATATCTTGAGCGGTTTTCTCTCATCTATCAATGTAAAAGGAATTTAAGCCCAGTTAATGAAATTAGGTAGATTTGAATTCATAGATTAGACAGTAAGAACGTAGGAGGGAGAACGGATATAGACACCCTCGCCTTTGTATCATAGTATTTGTTGTTGTATCATTAGCACAAAAAAAAATAAGCTGAAGAGAGTTGTAGAGAAGAACCCATGTACAAAAGCAATTGAGTTAATATATGAAGCTTTGACTCAACTTTCATGGTATTATGATGCTTACTGTTTACATATGCTGAATGTCTGAGAGAGAAGGAGAATGAGTTTCAATTGTTTCTCATCCTGAGAGAAGCTCCTGCAAGGAGTGTAGTGAAATCTCTGCAAGGTGTGTGTTGACAAGGGTTCTGAGTCTATCTCAGAAAGCTCAGGAGGGATACCGTTGTTCTCATTTTAGCAGGAGTGCAGGTGAAGCATAGAAGTCGTGAAAGGTGTGCATAGGCTAGTCCAGGATTTAGAACTTATCAACTAAGGTTGAAAGGTTGAAGGACTGCTATTGCAGAAAATGCACAGAGTCGAAAGATCAAATACCTAGGAGTATTTGAAAGATTGCCGCAAGGAGTGCATGCAGAAGTCCTTTTAGAGACTCGAGTTTACAAGTGAAAGCTCAGGAGGGATAACACCTTTGAACACTTAAAAGGAGGATAGAAATAAATACTTCAAAGTGAGACGAGGAAGCGAAATCATCGTGCAGAAGGTTAAGTTTCTGAGGAAGAACATTGGCTCATTTCACAGAGATTCTTGAGGAAGAAATCGCAGCTATCGGAATTCTCCGTGGGGAACTCGCGAAGTTGCGAGGACCATGGGATCCATAGGAGTTGTAGGGTGGATAAGGGTTGAATGAACCCATTTAATTGGTGTCAAGGATCAATGAGGACCTTTGATTGTGGTCAGTTTGGGTCGTCGGATCATTTCACGAACTCGGGGTTTGTGAGTTTGGAGGTGGAAGACCAAACTCTTGGAGTCATGAAGTCCCGAGTTGCAAGAAGCGGAGGAAGAGATCTAGACTGTTGGATCCAAGCCATGGGAGAACCTTCAGATATGAATCTTCACAGGGAATCGCATATCATGAGTTCGGAGGATAGTCCAAATCCTTTGGTTGTGTGAAGTCCCAAGTAGTGAGAAGTAGGAGCATCCGTCGGATCAGAACCTCTTCGCTATATCGCGTATCAGGGTTTAAGAGGTTGGGAGGAATCAATTTCAACTCCAGAAGTCATGAGCTTGTGAGTTGTGAGGGCTCGTGCAACACGTGGCACGTCCACTTGGTGGGAATCGCGTGGTTCATAGTGATGGAAAGACACCCAGAGAGAGGAAGAAGTGGTGATAGGTGGTGGACATGTGTCATTTGAAAAGGGAGCCAACACCCTATTGACTTCTCGTGCTTCAGGTTCTCGTAAGAAAGGAGCACAAAGGATCAACAACTCAAGTCGCGAAGTTGCGAGTTTTGAGAAGAGCTGAAGGAGTCAAACCTTCTCTGACTTTCGCGTCTCGGGGTTTTTTAAAAGAAGGGCCCGGAGGTTCAACCTTCCAACTCGTGAAATTGCGAGTTGCGAGTGGTTCTAGTGCTTATCCCTAGCCAGCGGTTACATGTGGAGGGTGCTAACAAGGAGGAGCCATATCCCACTGCGTCTCGGGTATCGACGTTGGGTCAAGAAAAAGTCGAGGGTCTTCAACCCGCGAACATGCGAGTTGCGAAAGGCGCTTGTGTAGGGACCAGGTCGTGGTCGTATGGAAGTGTAAGGCTCACCCTTGGTGTTAGTTTCTCAAGACGAGTTTTCACCAGGACCTGTGGATCAGATTTGTTAAAGTTTTTAGCAGAGAGCCAAAGAAGCCTCTTCGGCTAAGGGGAATTTAGAACGATCCTGAGCGGATCTTGACTCAAGGGTTGGGGTTTGAGTCATTAGGAAATATGAAGGACGACCCCCACCTCACATATAAGTGGTTGACCTTGGATTGCACCATCAAAGAACCCACACGAGGTATCAAAATATAGCATTGAAATAATGAGAACCCTTTCTTTTCTGTATTTAGGCTCACATTTAAATTCTAGAGTCATTTTTTCTATCAGACCAACAATCACCTTTATCGGGATTTGTTTCTCTTGAAAAATACTCATGTTACGAGCCCACCATATTTAATAAGCATAGTGACGGGGGAGGCAGTTTACCTTGCAACAAAGGCATCCTTCAACCGATCCAAAACACAAAAATCCAAGATTTCATGATTCCACTTAGATCTAGGGTTGAAATCCGTGGGTATATATATATATATATATATATATATATATATATATATATATATATATCAAAAAGTGTTATAAAATATTTGTACATCTTATAATTTAAGAATTTAATGTGTTTACATCGATATTGATAATGACTTAGTATGTAAGGGTGTTAGATAAAAACTCCATTTATTAGAAAAAATTGATTCTTCGACATTATATAAGTAGGGTAAGGTGTATAACAACTAGTTTCTACATCTACTTGTAAGTGAATGTTTTTATATGTACCTTTTCATTCATTATCTCCGTTGAGATTTAATGGAATGTTGAGATTTAATATAATGCATGTAAAAGTATTTATAATCCATTAATCATGCTCTTACCATATAGAGAATGTATGGATAACTCTCATTCCCAAATGAATTTATTATAATTTCTATTTCAAATAAAAAAATTAATATCCCCATTATTAATATACAAATTATATTAAGTAATTAAGGTAGTCAACCACCCACCATAACTAGAATGCATTTAGCATGATTACATTAGCATATAATTTACAGTAATGAAGAAAACATGTCATAAATCCAAAAAACTGACATGCAAATACTTATGTATCTTAATATTTTAAGTTCTAATCAAAACATATTACACTCTATACTACTATTTCAAATAGTTAGTTATCAAACACAACTCACCTATATTTCAAATGCTTTAATCTATGATTGAACCATTTGGGCCCATTTCTAAATGAGGTTGACCTCAGTATTATACATATGATTGCATGCATTTTAGTCATTACTATATCTTATGAGTACAATATGGCATGCACAAAGGCCATTTATATTTTGGATTGAAAGTTCTATAAAACCTTTCCTTACAATGAACAATGCTAAGATTAAATAGTTTCTCCTAGGGACATGCCAATATAGATGTTTTCTGGGTATAATTTACAGTAATGAATAAAACATGTCATAAATCCAAAAAACGAGACATGCAAATACTTATATGTCTTAATATTTTAAGTTCTCATCAAAACATAAAACAATAAAACATATTACACTCCATACGACTATTTCAAATAGTTAGTGTATCAAATACAACTCACCTAGATTTCAAATGCTTTAATCTCTGATTGAACTATTTGGGTTCATTTCTAAATGAGGTTGACCTCAGTATTATAAATATGATTGCATGCATTTTAGTCTTTACTATATGTTATGAGTACAATATGGCATGCACAAAGGCCATTTATATTTTGGATTGAAAGTTCTGTAAAACCTTTCCTTACAATGAACAATGCTAATATTAAATAGTTTCTCTTAGGGACATGCCAATATAGATGTTTTATGGGTTACAACTTTAGGCATTCTCAATTATACCAATTTAGTTTAAAAAAACAAGCAATAAATTGTTTAAGGTGAAATGGGTTCGGAGTCATGTTCTAACTTATTGCAAGGATAGTGGATGCAAAGTGGTGTCCAAAATGACAACCCAATTCCATGAAACAATTATTATGTTAATGATACATCTATTCATCCATAAAGATAAGGATTGCAAATTTCTTTGTGCATTAAAAATATATTGTGTATCCAAATTATTGAAACACAATCATGTGCCTATTGGTATTGAAACTAAATGGTTGACAAAATATTACTTCTAATGGTAAATGGAGCACCGATAATATTGAAGTTTTCAACCAAACAAGACAGCAATAATTCATGGAATGAAAATAAGACTTTTATCCAAGATGCATGCCTTATGAGGTCAGACATGAATTAAGGCCAATGAAGGAATGGGAAAATAAATCAGAAGAACAAACTAAGCCACAAATGATTTCAATTTTAGTAATCCTAGTCTTGGTTGTCAACTTTTCCCAACATTGACAAGGATGTTACATGAATCTTTGTAAAATTAGGTAATAAGATGAATGATATCTATAGACAAAGATGATTTCAATTTTAGCAATCCTAGTCTTGGTTGTCAACTTCTCCCAACATTGACAAGGATGTTACCTGACTCTTTATACAATAAGGTAATAGGATGAATCATATCTATAGATAGAGATCAAAGAAGCTCATGTGTTGTCTCTCTCCTTGGAACTTCGCTTCATCCAACTTTTCTTTTTTCCATGAATAAAAATATTTAGGTGGGAATCTAGATCCAATACTCCTCTTAATCTAAATTCATTTTTCTACTAAGAAAAAAAGAATAGTGTTGAAATAAATTCTACAACCACATGTTACACTACAATGTTTTTTTTGTACTATGAGCCCAACATGTTAGAAGCACATCCTTTTCATACTTTAAAGTGTAGTTACGAGTTATTTAGAAAGGTAAATACCCTTATCATGTTAGGATTGAAAGAACATAACACATGCCATTTGTAATGGAAAAACACACTCAAGTGATGTTCAAATTGAACACACATGATACAATGCATCTCACCTTAAAAATAAATAAAAATCTAATCACTTGTTATTTATATAGGAAAAATCCCTCAGTGTAATATTATAATTGAGCATACATGAAAAAACACTTTTCACACAAGAAATGACTTTGAATTTAAGAACTTGTTATTGGTTAAGGACAAAAATTATCAAACTATTGGGCTGAAGGAAATTCAAGCAATAGTTTTCACACCAAAAACATCTCTTAACGCATGAATTCTAGTGTTATTTGGAAATACTAAATGCCTCAACATGTTGGTATTGAAAGCACATAAAACAAGATGTTTCATGATTTGGTTCTTTGAGTTCTTTTCATTTTCCCAAAACATTGTGGTTGTAGATCAAATTGAATTGCATTATGTTGAGCATGGCATAGAATGTGGATCCTTGCACAATTATACATGTCTTGTCACATCGCATGAACTTGTGCCATAGCAAGATAACCAAGGAGCCCTGAGCTTCAAATCTATATATCAATTGTCTGAGCTTTATATTGGATACCGATCTCAAACCATTTCAAGTTCATTTGAAGTGTTAGGTCATTTCCATCATGTTGATGAAGACTATATCCTAAGAAACATGGTGTTGAATTTGAGGAGGTGAGTACTGCTACTATTGTTTCTTGAGTAAAGTATCCATGAAAGTAAATTCTTAAGGATGTACACATACAATTTCATATAATGTTTCTATTGTATATATACTCCTTGCATGAGTTCTTTTAATATATGTATGTGTGAAAGAAGCTTTGATTCCAACCAAACAAGGTGCACTTTGGATGTCGGGATCTTGAATTGTTACCCTCTCAAAGGGATTATGTAATTCTAAGTGAATTTTATAAACCCAGTGCCACTACTAATTTATTTTATAGACATTATTTACATTTAATTTCATTCAATTTATTTTTATTTTTTTATTTTTTGGTAGAGAATGTATTTCATATCCATAGTTATGTGTGAAAGGATGAGAAAATGATAAGTATGATTAGAGAAGTTACACATTATCATGGTCATATAACACATTTCAAAGGTGAAGATAAAAATACACATACTAGCAAAAGGTTCATGCCTCACAAGGTTGCGTGTGATTTTCTTTTCATTAAGAGGAATGGTGGTGAAATTTATAACTTTTATAGTGGCCAAATAAAGGTTGAACTACCAATTTCTTAGGGCCTTAGTGTATGGATATTTCTTTCACTTCCTCTATGCATGGAACTTCAATTAGGTAATTATATGAATTTATCATTAACTCCACGTGGAAACCATTTCGTATTCACTCAAGCATCACGTTGCTAGAACATAATGGGATTGCATTATAGAACATGGATATAAAATGGATTCAAAATACTAGACATGAAACAAATTTGGAATAAAAATGATGTAAACCATGTGATCACACTCTATGTTCTACTACTCACTTAGTTTTAAAATATTGATTCACACAAGGCATAACATTGAGGTAGGGCACTGACTAAGTAATGTGATTTGGGTTAAACATTTATGATAGAAATAAGGGAAATAGTTGCAAAGAAGATAGTCCCTGTTTCATTGAAAAAATATGAAGTTTATTGAAGCTTAAATAATAAACTCCTCATTGAAAAATTTAGTTTATCATGATAAACTGCACAACTTTTGAAATAAATGAAAGTAAATGATAATGATATCTACCCTATTTAACAATAAGGCCAACCTAATGAACTTTCGTCTGTGATGCCTTTGCTACCGATACATCCACTCCATCCTTAAGAATCTATTTGTAATTAAAACGATATCAACCTGTGCTCCTGAGGCACAAATTATTCCCCTTAGCCTATATATCTCTAACTGATACTGACAGGACTTGTTACCAATGAGTAGTTTGTAGAAGTAAGTACTTGCACTTGCCTAAAATATTTTCGATATTCATTATCATGATTCCTAAAACATAACTTATAGATTCACAAGGAGATATAAGGTCCAATATATCTTTTTTCATTTTAATATTTTAATAGATAACAATTTATTATTAAGATAAAATAGAAATATTTATGTCCTTATCATTATGTTCATTTCCATCCAAAAGGAAATGCACGTGTGTATTCAAATTACAAGTTTTATTACAAAATTATTAAAGGTCTAATATAGTTTCAAGGAAATGTTTATCCTTTCTTATCAATTTATGTGTTTTTCTTGTGCACTCATGAAAGATGGTGTCAAACAAGAAGTAATGTCCAGGGATTTCTCGAAGCACATATAAAATAGAATCCTAACAACTGAGTCATTTCTGTTTTGAAAATCAGAGAAAGTATCTAAGTCATACTTAGAAATTGAGTAAGTAGTTTGTACACTATAACAAACATACATAGATTCAAGTTTAAGGAGGCTGTAGATTTGAAGATGTATTTTTTCAACATATAATCCACACGGTAAATCAAAAAGGAGAAAATGAATATTTATGGCCATATTCTATGAATAGGATAACATACATACATAGATTCAAGTTTAAGGAGGTTGTAGATTTTAAGCTCATTCTATGAATAGGATAACATACATACATAGATTCAAGTTTAAGGAGGTTGTAGATTTTAAGCTCTATTTTTTAAACATACAATCCACACAGTAAACCAGACGATTTGATTCCAACCAAACAAGGTGCACTTTGGATGTCAAGATCTTGAATTGTTACCCTCTCAAAGGGATTATATAAACCCAATGCTACTACTAATTTATTTTATAGATATTATTTACATTTAATTTCATTCAATTTATTTTTTTTATTTTTCTATTTTGGTAGAGAATGTATTTCATATCCATATTTATGTGTGAAAGGATGAGAAAATGATAAGTATGATTAGAGAAGTTACACATTATCATGGTCATATAACACATTTCAAAGGTGAAGATAAAAAAACACATACTAGCAAAAGGTGCATGGAACTTCAATTAGGTAATTATATGAATTTATCATTAACTCCACGTGGAAACCGTTTTGTATTCACTCAAGCATCACATTGCTAGAACATAATGGGATTGCATTATAGAACATGGATATAAAATGGATTCAAAATACTAGACGTGAAACAAATTTGGAATAAGAATGATGTAAACCATGTGATCACACTCTATGCTCTACTACTCACTTAGGTTTAAAATATTGATTCACACAAGGTCTAACATGGAGGTACGACACTGACTAAGTAATGTGATTTGGGTTAAACATTTCTGATAGAAATAAGGGAAATAGTTGCAAAGAAGATATCCCTATTTCATTGAAAAAATTTGAAGTTTATTGAAGCTTAAATAATAAACTCCTCATTGAAAAATTTAGTTTATCATGATAAACTCTGCAACTTTTGAAATAAATTAAAGTAGATGATAATGATATCTTCCCTATTTAACAATAAGGCCAACCTAATCAACTTTTGTCTGTGATTCCTTTGCTACCGATACATCCACTCCATCCTCAAGAATCTACTTGTAATTAAAAAGATGTCAACCTGTGCTCCCAAGGCTCAAATTATTCCCCTTAGACTATATATCTCTAACCGATACTGACATGACTTATTACCAATGAGTAGTTTGTAGAAGTAAGTACTTGCACTTGCCTAAAATATTTTCGATATTCATTATCATGATTCCTAAAACATAACTTATAGATTCACAAGGAGATATAAGGTCCAATATATCTTTTTTCATTTTAATATTTTAATAGATAATAATTTATTATTAAGATAAAATAGAAATATTTATTTCCTTATCATTATGTTCATTTCCATCCAAAAGGAAATGCACGTGCGTATTCAAATTACAAGTTTTATTACAAAATTATTAAAGGTCTCATATAGTTTCAAGGAAATGTTTATCCTTTCTTATTAATTTATGTGTTTTGCTTGTGCACTCATGCAAGATGGAGTGAAACAAGAAGTAATGTCCAAGAATTTCTCGAAGCACAGATAAAACAGAATCCCAACAATGGAGTCATTTCTGTTTTGAAAATCAGAGAAAGTATCTAAGTCATACTTAGAAATTGAGTAAGTATTTTGTACACTATAACAAACATACTTAGATTCAATTTTAAGGAGGCTATAGATTTGAATCTGTATTTTTGCAACATACAATCCGCACGGTAAACCAAAAAGGAGCAAATGAATATTTATGGCCATATTCTATGAATAGGATAACAAACATACATAGATTCAAGTTTAAGGAGGTTGTAGATTTGAAGCTCTATTTTTTAAACATACAATCCACACAATAAACTAGATGCTTTGATTCCAACCAAACAAAGTGCACTTTGGATGTAGAGATCTTGAATTGTTACCCTCTCAAAGGGATTATGTAATTCTGAGTGAATTATATAAACCCAATGCTACTACTAATTTATTTTATAGACATTATTTACATTTAATTTCATTCAATTTATTTTTTTTTATTTTTTGTTTTGGTAGAGAATGTATTTCATATCCATAGTGATGTATGAAAGGATGAGAAAATGATAAGTATGATTAGAGAAGTTATAGATTATCATGGTCATATAACACATTTCAAAGGTGAAGATAAAAAAACACATACTAGCAAAAGGTTCATGCCTCACAAGGTTGCATGTGATTTTCTTTTCATTTAGAGGAATGGTGGTGAAATTTATAACTTTTATAGTGGTCAAATAAAGGTTGAACTACCAATTTCCTAGGGCCTTAGTGTATGGATATTTCTTTCACTTCCTCTATGCATGCAACTTCAATTATGGATATTTCTTTCACTTCCTCTATGCATGGAACTTCAATTATGGATATTTCTTTCACTTCCTCTATGCATGGAACTTCAATTAGGTAATTATATGAATTTATCATCAAATCCACATGGAAACCATTTCGTATTCACTCAAGCATCACGTTGCTAGAACATAATGGGATTTCATTACATAACATGGATATAAAATGGATTCAAAATACTAGACGTGAAACAAATTTGGAATAAAAATGATGTAAACCATGTGATCACACTCTATGTTCTACTACTCACTTAGGTTTAAAATATTGATTCACAGAAGGCCTAACATTGAGGTAGGGAACTGACTAAGTAATGTGATTTCGGTTAAACATTTATGATAGAAATAAGGGAAATAGCTACAACGAAGATAGTCCCTGTTTCATTGAAAAAATCTGAAGTTTATTGAAGCTTAAATAATAAACTCCTCATTGAAAAATTTAGTTTATTGTGATAAACTCCGCAACTTTTGAAATAAATTAAAGTAGATGATAATGATACCTGCCCTATTTAACAATAAGGCCAACCTAATAAACTTCCATCTATGATATGATGCCTTTGCTACCAATACATCCACTCCATCCTCAATAATCTATTTGTAATTAAAAAGATATCAACCTATGCTCCTGAGGCACAAATTATTCCCCTTAGCCTATATATCTCTAACCGATACTGACATGGCTTGTTACCAATGAGTAGTTTGTAGAAGTAAGTACTTGCATTTCCCTAAAATATTTTCAATATTCATTATCATGATTCCTAAAACATAACTTATAAATTCACAAGGAGATATAAGGTCCAATATATTTTTTTTCATTTTAATATTTTAATAGATAATAATTTATTATTAAGATAAAATAGAAATATTTATGTCCTCATCATTATGTTCATTTCCATCCAAAAGGAAATGCACGTGTGTATTCAAATTACAAGTTTTATTACAAAATTATTAAAGGTCTCAGATAGTTTCAAGGAAATGTTTATCCTTCCTTATTAATTTATGTGTTTTGCTTGTATACTCATGCAACATGGAGTCAAACAAGAAGTAATGTCCAGGGATTTATCGAAGCACAGATAAAACAGAATCCCAACAGTAGAGTCATTTCTGTTTTGAAAATCAGAGAAAGTATCTAAGTCATACTTAGAAATTGAGTAAGTAGTTTGTACACTATAACAAACATACATAGATTCAAGTTTAAGGAGGCTGTAGATTTGAAGATGTATTTTTGCAACATACAATCCACACAGTAAACCAAAAAGGAGCAAATGAATATTTATGGCCATATTCTATGAATAGGATAACAAACATACGTAGATTCAAGTTTAAGGAGGTTGTAGATTTGAAGCTCTATTTTTTAAACATACAATCCACACAGTAAACCAAAAGGAGTAAATGAATCTTTATGGTCATATTCTATGAATAGGATGTAAAGTTTTGTCGTGTGGTGGTCACTTCTGCAATGGAGTAGGTTTGCTATTATATCCAAACCAAAAAGGAGTAAATGAATATTTATGGCCATATTCTATGAATAGGATGTAAAGTTTTTTCATGTGGTGGTCACTTCTGCAATGGAGAAGGTTTTCTATTATATCCAAAAATCTATAGAAAGGAGTCGTGATAAGTAATAGATACAGAGGTGTTTTTTAATCAATGTGAAACTTGATATTACTATATTTACCAATGTTATCGTTTGAGAGAGCTTCAAGCATCTTTTCTGTACTATCATAAAATCATGTAAATTGTACCAAACATTGAATTAAAGTTTAAACAAACATATCAAAACAAAGAGAGCTTCATCATCTCTTGTTCAAGGTCTGCCTGAAATACCTACAAGAAGAATGGAATTGTTGGATTACTGAGAGGGGGGCTGAATCAGTAATAGCGTAATTATAATCCTTTTTCTTCAAATGTTATATCGATGTAGAATTATTATCCAATAATGAGCAGTAAGAAATAAACAATCACACACATACACATTACACCAGTCTTTTACGTGGAAACCCAAATTGGGAGAAAACTACGGAATGCTTTTTCTTATATGTCTTGAAGAATTACATTCATTGGAAGCACCAACTTCCTTTGTTTTCCAGCTGCAACTGGAAGGACGCTCCAACCCCCTAGTTTCTCAGGCTACAACCTGAGGGAAGCTCCAACTCCCCAATTCTCTGGCTACAACCAGAAGGAGGCTACAACCCCCAATGTTCTCCAGCTACAACCAAAAGGTGGCTACAACCACCTGTCCTTGCCCCGTCGTACCACCCTGAAGTAGAAGTAGAATGATGGAACCACTGTCACACTATCACTGTGAGATATACCACTGTAAACTTGTACCAATAAATCTGAACCATGCATCAACCTGTACCTCAACCTGTAATCAACCTGTACCATAAACAAGT
>ML790608.1:299268-324227 GCA_009831015.1 Picea engelmannii | reverse complement strand
GAGCTATTCTGCATATTTTTCTTTTGAATATCCTTTCTTAGTGTGACAATCTCTGCTTCCAGGTTTCCAATGATCCTATCCTTTCCTTCTAGTTGTTCTTTGAGTGCTTCTTCAATTATTTTATCTTCTTCTATTTGAACCTTTGATTTTGTGATCATTTGTTCTAGTTCTTGAGTGTCTTTTTTCTTATCTAGTTCTGCTTGTAGTTTCTTGTTTTTCTTCTTTTCTCTTCTAATAACTTCTATGGAACTCATTAATTCTTCTCGAAAGTCAACTTTTGCCTCTTCAATTTCTTCTTCATATGATTCCTCATATTCTTGTTTGGAGTCTTCTTTATCAGAGTCTTCTACTGCCATGAATAGAACTCTCCCTGTTTCATTGTCACTGACTTCATCTTCATCTCATGATGAGATGTCTTCTTTGGTGCAAAAATTTTTCTTGAAAAATTTCTTTGTAGTTCTTTTACCTTTATATGTTTGTCTGCCTTTTGAGTAACTTTCATCATTTCTCTTTTTCTTATGAGGATATTTGTTGGCAAAATGACCAATACCATCACAATTAAAACAAATTAAAGGAAGCTTACCTCTGTACCTACCATTGGTTCCCTTGTTCAGTATTTTGACGAAGTTGGCCAATTCTTCATCATCTTCCGAGATGTCGTTACTGCTGCTATATTCTTCTTGTTCCTTTTTCTTTTGCTTTGATCTTTTGGATGCTTTGAATGCTACTTCTTTTACATCTGAATTTTCTAGTTCAATTCTCATCTCATATGCTGTGAATATTCCATGCAATTTGTCCATGCTTATTGATTTTAGATCCGATCTTTCTTCGAGTGTTGATATCTTAGGGTTGAATCTCATAGGAAGAGATCTTAGTACCTTTTGAACAATTACAGATTCTTCGATTTTTTCTCCCAATCCTATGATTGCATTCACTATTTCATTGACTCACAAGAAGTAGGCTGTGACATCTTCATCTTCCTTCATTTTTAGTTGTTCGAACTGACCTCTATAAGTTTGAAGCATTAATGCTTTGACTTTCGAATCTCCTTCATAAATATTTCGAGGCTTGTCTCAAATCTCTTTAGCAGATTTACAATGTGCAACTTTGGTGAATACCGTATTATCGAGACCATTCAAAAGTGAATTTATGGCTTCGGAATTATTCTCACCAAGTTTCACTGCTTTGTCATTTGTTGGTGGAACTGTTGGTGCTGTGTATCCATCTACAATTGATTTCCAAACTTGAAATCCCTGTGCCTGTATATATGCCTTCATACTTATGCTCCAAAAAGCATACTTTTGTTCATCAAACTGTGGTATTCTATATTTATACAAGTTGGTACTCTCCATGATCTACCTTTCAGTGATTAAACTGATTTATGAAGGAACCTACTCTAATACCAATTGTTGGATTACTGAGAGGGGGGGTGAATCAGTAATAGCGTAATTATAATCCCTTTTCTTCAAATGTTATATCAATGTAGAATTATTATCCAATAATACGTAGTAAGAAATAAACAATCACACACATACACAGTACACTAGTGTTTTATGTGGAAACCCAGATCAGGAGAAAACCACAGAATGATTTTTCTTATATGTCTTGAAGAATTACATTCATTGGAAGCACCAACTTCCTTTGTTTTCCAGCTGCAACTGGAAGGAGGCTCCAACCCCCTAGTTTCTCAGGCTACAACTTGAGGGAACTCCAACTCCCCAATTCTCTGGCTACAACCAGAAGGAGGATAAAACCCTCAATGTTCTCCAGCTACAACTGGAAGGTGGCTACAACCACCTATCCTTTCCCCGTCCTGCCACCCTGAAGTAGAAGTAGAAAGATGGAACCACCGTCACACTATCACTGTGAGATATACCACTATAAACTTGTACCAATAAATCTGAACCATGCATCAACCATGCATCAACCTGTACCTCAACCTGTAATCAACCTATACCATAAACAAGTGCATCAACCATGCACCAACCTGTAATCAACCTGTACCATAAACAAGTGCATCAACCATGCACCAACCTGTAATCAACCTGTACCATAAACAAGTGCATCAACCATGCACCAACCTGTAATCAACTTGTACCATAAACAAGTGCATCCAACCATGTACCAAGTATGTTCCAATCATGTGTCAACTACTCATCAAATATGACTCATCAATATGTACCAACATCATCAACTATACACCTCATGTATGTGTGCCAACTCATCAACTCCTTGTCTCAACCATGTACTCAACATGTAACAAAACCAAAATCACTCATCAAATCTTATTTGTAGCTCTATAATAGACCTGGTGTATATGATCACATTCCTACAAACCTTCCTTAACTTTAAAAACAAGAGACTAACATTTTCATCTAACTTTTCTTTAGTCTCACATGCCTAGTTTTGGATTAGTCAACAAACCTAACTTGAAGTAATCATAACTTTGAACCTGTAATGTATAATGATCTGAAACTGATACACAATGTTCTTTAGTGTGTTCTATGCAATTCCTCCAAGTTTCACTACTTGGAACCTCTCAGAAAAGGAGTTATGGCAAAAAAGACATACCTTGCTGAATTCTGACTTATTCTAGAGAGCGACCTTCTAGAGCATGCCCCGCACAAAATATTTGATGAAATGATCTGAAACATTTACAAAGAATAATACATACTGTACCCTAACCAACACATTTGTTCTCAGTGAATGTGGATCTGTTATGAAGAAGTTATGATGTGTTTACCCGAAACACCTGAGTTTGACTAGTTTCAAGACTGGCCACAAACCCTATTTTCCACGGAGTGTAACTCCAAAAATACAATGACCCAAAAGTTGAATTTGTTTTTCAATATACTTGGATATATTGTCTCACTTGCATAGAAATTTCATGGTCTGAATAATTATATAAAAAAATTTATAGCGAAAATGGTGAGATGACTTGAAAATAACATACCTTAGAAAGAACCATCAAAAGAATTTATCCTTCATTGCATTTCGACCTTCTTTTCTTCACCTTCACTTAGAATTCCAGTTTAGATATCCTTGTTTACCTCAGACACATATAGATATTCAATATTCTCAAGTGTGATTCAAATGAGAGAGACTTGCCTCTTATTTATACTCTCCAAGTAGCTTCCTTAAAAACATCGTCTAGGTCACTTGACCCACTTTCCTTATTTTAGGGTTGGGTCCACTTCTAATTTCTCCATTAAATTTATTATTGAAATAATTTATTTTGTATTCACTTTGAATTATAATACACTCATCACTTCACTTTATTATTTACCTTTTAAAATCTCTTAAACCACTTTGATTACTTTGACCTTTTGGGGCTTCTAGATGACACATGAGGGTCCTCCAACTTCGTAAGTCCATAACTCTCAAACCGTGAGGAGTTATGTGACGTTCTACATACCACCAGAAATGGAATGACATGTGCTATGCATATATAATAGTATTATTTGAAAAAATATCATAACTCATACCGTTACCCATCAAACAAACTTGGGTCCATTACCCAAACCTGGGGTCTCCAACTTCTCATGGCCATAACTCTCTAACCGTGAGGAATTATGTGATGTTCCACATACCACCGAAAATGAAATGACAAGCACTATCCATCTAGGACATTTTCCCTGAAAAAATCACTTTCCTTCATCTCATTATTCTACAATTAAGCATGGGTTCTCTTACTCCACAAAGCGTCTTCCCGTGAGGGCTTTCACCATAAGGGGACCACTTTGGAGTTCATCCATATTTACTTCTTATAAACAATGAAAAAAAAATAATTAGTCGTATTTACATCAAACAATATTGGGTCCATTACCCAAACCTTTGTGGTACGGGTCTTTCTTCAAGGGTTGACATCAATGACAACCAACCTTAATCAACAGGAATATGGGAGTCACTTTCAAGTGGGATTAGGTGACTAGATTCCTTTGACATTCTAACCACTTCATATATTTTACCACCATATGAACAAAAAGAAACAACGAACTAAGTCCAAGATCATATTACAATTCCCTAAACAAAGACTTGTAGATTAAAAGAGAGAATCTTTGTTGAAAGAAACCATAGTTTTACTTGTTTAAGAATAAACATATTTTATATTTATGTACCAAACTACCCCAAAAGGAATTTGTGAAAACTCAAATCACACAAACTTTCATGATGAAGTACATGCAATTATTATTTACATCGATTGAAGAAAGGCCCTTTTTTATTATTATTCCCAGGAAGGGTGTACTTGACTCTAGTTTAGTTTACATTTAAGAGATTGTTACCTCATCCTCATTATTTATGCTTCCCTAATTTATCTAGTCTATTCGATTACAACATTTATTTTACAATACATAGGAATCGGGTTAAGAATCTCAAACCCTATCAGTTAGTTTGTTGAAGTCGGATATTAAAAATAAAAGAACTTTCCAGTGACTATTATATTAAGTCAGATATTAAAATTAATAGAACTTTCCAATGACTATTATATTAACTAAGGATCAGAGATTTCTTATTCTCGGTAACCACACTTCAGATAATGAACCCAACTATCTAATTCTAGATGAAGTCCAAATCCATGACAATAATCATGATGGAAATGTCAAACAACCTAGGATAAAATGAAATCTGAAACCTCTCAAGTTCCAATGGGAAAGGTTTAAAGTTTTTTTAACATTTTAACTCTATTTTTATGAAGTTGTAGTAATTTGATCAATTCTGATCTTCAATTCGTTTATTTGAATAATTCAACAATTAAACCATCTGAAGGAAGTGAACTAGGCAAGATACATGTCCGAGAAGACAACAATCATTGCAACAAATACCATAAACAAATCAGGAATTTGAGAATACACATTAAACCAAAATATGAAAATTTTCTTCAAAATTTGCATGGAGAATTTCAACAAACACATCAATAAAATTTGAATTTGACAAAATAAAGAGATGCTTAAACAAAAATATCCCTAAATCTACATGGCATACAATAATTTGTTTGCTACTTGTAGAAAAGAGTTTGAACAAGCTCATGGGAATATTATCAACTAGACATCAAACCTAATACATTGAGAGAGATTTAAATGTAGATTAGTGTGTTGCATGATAGGTGGTATTACACCTTACCTTCTTGATTTTTCCTCATATGAATACCACCTTACCTTCCAAAATAGAAGTTGAGTGCCTCCTTGTCACCTCAGCTGCTAAATTCACTACTTATGACATTCATGTAAGGTGTCCTTTGAAACTTGCCACCCATCCTTTGAAATTGTACTTGAATTAAAATCTATGATTTGGATGGATGATGTTCATATGTTTCTACTATTTAAGTGGTGGATGAAAACTTGTTTAATAATTGATCATTGTAGCCTCGACCTTGTGGCCTCTGAGACTGGTGAAGAAAAACCAACAAATCTTTGGGCGGTGGCTACAAACTAGCCAGAGAATTGAACATTGTAGCCTCGACGTTGTGGCCTCTGAGACTGGTGAAGAAAACCCAATGCAGATTCCGATGGTGGCTGTGGTGGAAAAATTGAACATTGTGTTTGATGGTATTTCAAATGAATTATATTCATAATCAGGTTTATATTAAGATAAACTAAATGGTGGGCCATTGAGGCGTCCATGTGTAAGCTCTTTTGTATGTGGCCATTTCATGATGCTACACTTTCCATGATGTGCTATCTTTGAGGGAGTCCATGTCTAAGCTCGGTTTCTATGTGGCCATTTTTTGCTTCTACACGTGCCTATTGATTTATGTGCTATAGGGTTGGAGACACTACGATGACCATGAATATCTTAATAACTGCACAATCTGCTTCTTCTTGTTTTATCGAATCTTTGCCTATGTATGAAGAAGACAATGGCTGTAACCTAGAACTAAGGCTTTGGATGATATGATCAGAAGAAGCTCTTGGAAAGGGCCTTCTATTTCTATTGTTGTTGTAATTGATGAGTTCATCCTATTGCAAAGGAATGAGATAATAGAGATAACCAACTACAAGCCTTGTCCTTTCTGGAAGATGTCGAGTGAAAATTTCAATCCTAAGTCAAGGAATTGTGGGTGCCTCTACCATCCCATGGTTCCTGTCCACATCATATGAACCTGGTCAGGGTTAATATTTTCAATTATGTATCTATTGTAAAGGAGGTAAAAATTTAACATCTATTACTTGAAATGGAGCGCTCATTTTAGTTTTATTCATCTTAGGTCTTCAACTTTTTTCTTGACACCACAAATTTGTATCACTCATTTTAGTTTTATTCAACTTATCTTCCGGCTAAACTGTGGTCTTAAATTCAATTATTTTTATTACATGTTGTGGTATTAGATTCAATTATTGTTATTACACATAATTTTTTTGAAGAGTATGAATATGGTTGTGAGATGTTATCAGAGTAGATTCTGACTCAGAGAGTTGAGTTGATGAAGATTCCCTCAGTGGATAGTTAATTAGTTTTAAGATTTATACTTTTCACACTGTTTTGGATAACCTATTTTATCGTCCTTCAAAAATGGATCGATTAAAATTTGAATTACCCTTATTGCAGGCACTATGTGGACTGCAAGAGCTCATATTATTATGACATTGATAGGTTCCATAGTGCTATTACTGGTATGGTCTATGGCTCAATTGGGATAGATAGTTTGACCTACAGTTTTGATAGATTTCTCTTGTATAACCTTATATACATCAACATTTTTTGTTCTTTTATAACCTATACATCAACATTGGTTGTTGGCTGCTACAAATGTCTTGATTAGATGTCTTGATGTAGTTGACGCTCTTAATGGAAAGAGAAATTACAATTGAGTGGTTGTAAGCCAATGACATAATTTATATAATTTATTTTTGGAAATTAATTTATAACTCTCACAATTAACAAAAAAAAAATTGAACCAATAAGATTTATGTCCTATCAATAAGATTTCAACCAATCCAAAATTAGATATAAGAAATTACAATATTTGAAAATTATATTTTTTTTTGAAAAAATATGAAATAATAAATATATTAAAGAAAACTTAGACCGTCTTATTGTCAAAAGAATAAAAAATACACCTATTATTACAACATAATGCACAGAGTGAATGCATGTCCTATCAATAAGATTTCAACCAATCCAAAATTAGATATAAGAAATTACAATATTTAAAAAAAATGAAATAATAAATATATTAAAGAAAACTTACACTGTCTTATTGGCAAAAGAATACAAAATACACATATTATTATGACATAACGCACAGAGTGAATGCTATAGTCCCTAGCCAAAGGCAGGGACTAATAAAGTAATGAGAACCTTAATTGAAAATTTTGGACCATTATGGTATGTGAAATTATTAGTAAATTGAATGGGACACTATCATAATGGTGGCTTTAATAAAGGTTGTAGATGTTGTGAGAGAGATTATATTGATATTTTTCATATATTTATGAGTTAAGAGGAACAATTTTGCAAGGATGTTTAGTGGTTGAGTAAAATTATGTGAATGTATTATGAAGGTGTGAATGTGGCAAGATCACTTTTGCTATAATACATCCAACGAAGACAATTGAATGAAATGGTGAAAAACTTTAAAAGTTGGGTTTAAAATAGTGAATGAATTTCTTGGTGATTATCTAGTGCCGCGATCTTTTAATAATAATGGAACTTAATTGACGACAAGGATGAATAATTGGTGTAGACATGAGTGTTTGAAAAATATAGTTATAAACGTGTAGTACATCACTAACTCTGATTGTTTTATGATGACGAGTGTCAATATTTCACTCGATTATGGATTAAAAAATGACCATTAGTGTTTTAAAATAAATAAAGAATTTCCCACTTTAATGAATGAGTGATGTTGAGTTATACTTCAAACCTAACTTATTAGTCCCTGCCGAAGGGGTAGAGGGACTATAGTGATCGATAATTCATTGACTTCATATTAATATGTCCTTTGACTATAAATTTTTGCATCATCTTTATTGTTCAAACTATAGAACTAAATACATTAATTTTTATATAATAAAAAAAATCTTATATGTCATCATTTCATTGGATAATAGATATGAAGTCTTATTTTCAGAATCGTTATTTCCAATGTTTTAAATGTTTAGATATCCAAAGTTTTAAGCATCGTCACTCTTTTTAATTTTTTTTGTTTTTATTGAAATGTTTACATACCGAATTTTTTTAGCATTGACACTCTTTTTGAGCTACTTGAATAGCCATGACAGCTCACATATTTACATAGAATGAGGCCCTTAAACATGTCTGACAACTTAAATGTTTACATAGCACGAGGCCCTTAAATAGGACTGACAACCTTAAATGTTTACTTAAATAGGCCTGTCACAATACATTTTTCCTCAAATTTTTCCATACAATGTTGCAGTAAATTTGGGCAATATTGTTGTCCACCACCACTCACATAGCCATCATATTTTTCATACTTCTTCTATTCTTGGAATGCAATTTAGTCATCATTGAAGATACATATATTGTTTACCGGTTCATTGGTTGCTTCTTGATTGTTGGTTCGTCAGTTGTTGCTTGTTGTTATTTCGTTCAACATTGCAAGGTTGAGGTCCTGCACCTGCAATTGGACATGTTGGTGCTTTTTTCTTGATTTTGTTTGCTTCATCTTTCCAAGGTTGGGGTCCTGCACCCTCATTTGGAGTTGTTTTTTCACTTTGCGGGGTTCAAGTCCCGCACCCACAATTGGACTTGCAATTCTGTTGTTCATCATTGTCGAGTATGTTTCGATACCATGGTTTCATTCATATTCGTTCTTTGTTGCTTACTTTTTGCATTTTGCAAGTAAGAATGTTTAAGTATTTCCACTCGCATGGTCATCATATGTTTCAAAATTCTTCTATGCTTGGAATGAAAATTTAGTCATCATTTGATCCAGATGGATATCGATGGCCACCCACCTTTTCCAGCTGGCTCAAAACAACCTTCTAGAAATTTTGATAATTTACTATTTTTAGTAGTTTTTCGAGTCCTGAACTTCCAGAGTTGTTTTGAGGCCCTAAACGACGTTTTTCGGGGTATGTTACGGTCATAAAATTTCATCATGAAATTTTGTGTAACTGTTGTAGTCCTCGGATAGATCTTTCCAATGGGCTATCATACGCCTAAAACGAAGATCATATGCAAACGTTACGACCCTGGGAAGTTGATGTACTGACTTACCCAAATGGGGCCCACATGACTTTTGGCGCTTCATATCCTAGGGTTAGGTTTTTGGATGTTTAGGAAACTCTTGTTTATTGTAAAAAAGGCTTGACAGCCTCATTGTAGTGATCTTATTGCGAATGAGCACAACCGTCACATCTCTTCTTAGAGATAAGCCACCACCATTCCAACAAGCTTCTTTCCACTACATTTTACAGTTTCCAGCTTATTTCTTTATTGAATAGAAAACAAGTTTTACTGTATCTTTGTTATTTTGTGTTAATCACTTATTAATAATCTATATTCATTTTGTTCTGCTCATAAAATCTGGACCAGTGGTATTAGAGAGGTATGCTCCTTGTCGTCTTAATGCATGTCCCCAACGAGGTCGGAGTACAAAGACTTGGGTCTCAAGCTTGTTTCTCTTGAGGACAAAATCTCTCGCATGCCCAAGCGATCTCTCATGGCAGGAGAAAAGAAATATGACGGAATAGGATATCATTTCAAACTGTTGATTGAGGAATCCCTCACGCAACAGAGGAACGAGATGATGGATAGTTTCACGCAAATCCTTCGGCAGCTACCAACATACGACACATCTTCTTCGAACGGAGGCCTCGCCCCCTTCAAGGTACAAATAAACTTCGATATTACTATATTTGAATGTTAGATAAATGCAGATGTTGTAGACAAGTGGTTGAATCTACTAGAAGGGTATTTTTCTGTCCATAATTTTTCGAATAGAGAAAAGATTACTTTTGCACTCCTCAAAGCCATTCCCCATGTCAAAGATTGGTGGGAAATGTTCTGTGAGAAAAAGGAAACAGAGGAACCCTTATTATTTTCAGTGACGTCCACCTGGGAATCCTTCAGGGATGCTATTAAGGAACAATACTACCCTTTCAGAAGTTATGACGACTTGTATACCAAATGGACCACACTGCGGCAAGAAAGAGACCAAACAATGCCAGATTTCACAAATATCTTCCATAACTTGCACACCAAGCTGGGTATCAAATATTCAGAGTGACATCTGGCGCTCAAGTATCACAGTGCTCTGCATAGATACATCCAGACCGAAATGGAATTTCTAGAAATCTCATCCTTGGGCACGACCTACATATATGCTGTCAAAATCGAGTAGAAGCTCAAACAAAAGACACGGCTATTTGGGCCTGGGAACCCCGCACAAAAAAATCCAGGAAAGGGTGGCCCCAACCCACGGAACAAAGGGCAGAGAAAATATGGATAGTATTAGGACAACTAGTCCAAGCCGCAAGAAAAGAAGGACACCAGAAAGACACTGGGAAGTGGTGCGACTTCCATAAGAGCCCTTGGCATAACATTGTTGACTGCCACTCAAAGTAGTCACAAGTGGCTGAAGTGAAAGCCTATGAATCAGATGTGGATTATGACTCTGAGCCAGAACCAGAAAGGGGAAGATGGATCATTGACGTGGAACCTAGTGCCACCATTGCTACCACCAAGGTCCAGCCTGGTGAACCAGACGAGCCAGAAGAAGGAGAGTGCCTCTTCCATTCACATATGTGGGTAAAATGCACCCCGCTACACTTCATCATTGATAGTGGTAGCCAGAAGAACCTCATCTCAGCAGAGGTCATCAAGCAGTTGGCCCTGCCAACAACGTCGCACCCACAACCCTACACCATTAGATGGCTCCGCCAAGGAAGCGATCTCCGCATCAACCAACATTGTCGACTGTCGTATGGCATCAAGCCCTTCAAAGAGGAGGTATTGTGCGATGTTTCTCATATTGAAGTTTGTGATGTTCTTTTGGGCCAACCTTATTTATGGAAACATCATGATGTATATGAGTCTAGGCCTCGTAGTGTTATTATTACTTTGAACAAGAAATTGTACAGGATACCTGAGGCAGTCCCACCTAGTGCTATTTCCTTGATCTCTTCTAAGAAATGAAGGAAGGTCATCTCTCAGACGGGGAAGTTTGTCTTCTTCGTGATTCGCTCTCAGAATAAGTGAAAGATCACAGCCACATATAGGGTCTTTGTGACTGACCTCTCCACACAACAGAAGAAAGTAGATAAGCTCATGGAAGAATACTCGGATATCATCTCCTCACCTACAGGGGTACCTCTGCACTGTCAGGTCAAGCACCCCATCAATCTGACCCCCAATGTACTGCTGCCCAATGGGCTAGTCTATCGTCTCTCTTTGTTAGAGAATGAGGAGATCAAGTGACAGATCCAAGAACTACTCCCCAAGGGGCACATCTGTCCCATCTAATCACTTTGTGGGAGCCCAATCGTGCTAGTCCAGAAGAAATATGGAACCTGGCAACTCTGTATTGATTACCGTGGTCTGAATAAAATCACAGTAAAAAATCGATACCTGATTTCCCAAATTGATGACCTCCTTGATAAACTTACGGAGGACAAATACTTTATTAAGATTGATCTGAAGTTTGGCTACCACCAGGTCCCAATAGAATAGACAGATGCATGGAAGACCACCTTCAAGTCAAAGGAAGGCCTTTTTGAATGGTTGGTCATGCCCTTTGGTTTGACAAATGCTCCAGGCACTTTCATGAGGATGATGGACAATATCTTGCGACCATTCACCAATACTTTTGTAGTGGTGTATCTGGATGACATTCTAATTTATAGCAAGACTTGGGTAGAACACTTGTAGGATATTCAGTAGGTTCTGCACACCCTGCGATAGCACAAGATATACGCCAACTTGGAAAAATGATCCTTCGGCATGGAAAGGGTCCATTACCTGGGATACATCATTGATAAACATGGTGCACATGTGGATCCAGTCAAGATCCAAGTCATCCATGATTGGCTAGCCCCAACCATACTCACTGAGCTTCAGAGCTTCTTGGGCCTTGCCAATTTCTACCATAGGTTCGTGCTGGGATTCTCCCATATTTCATGGGCACTCAGCCAAATAAACAGGGGTGGTGGTAAGGCGAAATTTGTGTGGGGTCAGTCCCAACAATAAGCGTTCGATGATTTGAAGGAGCGCTTGTGCTCAGCCCCAATACTTTCACTACCAGACCTGCAACATCCCTTTGATATTGAGACAGATGCTTCAGACTATGCTGTGGGTGTCGTTCTCACTCAATACGGCCACCCCGTGGCCTATCATAGTGATACATTGTCAGATATTGTCTGTAAGTACCCTACTTATGACAAAGAAATGTACTCCATTGTGCAAGCCTGTTTCTAGTGGATACATTTCATTCTTGGGAAGGAGACAGTCATCCACACTGATCATAAGCCATTGTAGTTCATGCAGACACAGGGAAAATTGCAAAATGACCACCATCAAAATTGGTCCACATACTTGCAACAATTCCACCTCAACATCAAGTATAAAACAGGAAGCACCAATCGTGTCATTGATTTCCTCAGCATACCACCAATCGTGAAACTCACCATGGTGATAGACTCTTGCAGCCATGAGACCTTTGGATGGCCCCAACTCTATGAGACACACCCTGACTTCGCCACCACCTACCAAATGTTGGGTGCAAACGCATTTGTTGATAATTTCCATCTTCAGGATGGGTTGTTGTGTCGTCTGGGCCATATTTGTGTTCCATCAAGCGAGCAAGCGAATATGATCTAGGAATCCCACTGCAGTCGGGTGGCAGGACACTTCGATGTCAAAAAGACAATGGCGATGCTACAAAAACATTTCAACTGGCCAAAACTTCGACAAGAGGTCAGCAAGTATATCAGGTCCTACATTGCCTGCTCTATTGCCAAATCGACCACTAAGAAACAGGGCCTGTACACCCCTCTTCCTATTCTGATAGGCCACGGGAATCCATCTCAATGGACTACATGTCGGACCTCCCATCCACCAAGTGGGGAAATGACTATGTTTTTGTGGTTGTTGATCACTTTTCTAAGATGACGATTCTGGTTTCCTGCAAGAAGAGCATAATAGTAGAGTCCACTGCCAAGCTCTTCTTTGAACGAGTCTGGGTACATTTTGGAATCCCATAAACCATTGTCTCAGATCAAGATAGTCTATTTCTCAGCACATTCTGGTCGAGCCTCTGCTCATTGCTGAACACCAAGCTCACCAAATACATGGCCTTCCACCCCCAGACAAATGGTCAAACCGAGGTTGTAAATCGAATGATTGTGCATATCCTTCTCATGTATAATTCAAAGAACCCCCGCACATGGGATGAGAGCCTTCCCGATGTCCAGCATAGCTACAAACAAGCCTTGCATAGCTCAACCGACCATAGCCCCTTTCCGGTGGGGTTGGGATTTCAACCATTGGGTCCCATAGATGTTGCAATTCCCCTTGCGGTCACCTCGACCGACTCATCTCCTACTCCAAATGAAGCTGAAAAAGCCACCCGGTTCATTGAGCGGATCCAACACATCCGCCAACAGGTTCAGGATATCCTATAGAATTCCAATGACAAGTACAAACAACACCATGATCAACATTGGGTGCCACATAAGTTTCAGGTGCACGACAAAGTTTGGTTGCACTTGCAGAAAGAACGCCTTACAGGACCCCATCGGAAGCTTCACCCACTCCATTATGGGCCGTACACTATCACCAAGGCCATGGGGGATAATGTTGTTGAGCTCAACATTCCTCCTTTCCTTGGCTTGCACCTAGTGTTCAACGTGGACCTCCTTCAGCCTTATTTCCCACAATTATTGGACACCTCAACTGTAGCATACAATAGGAATCTAGTGATTATATTATGGACACATAGATAAAGGGAACTCGACAACGAAGGATCCAACTTTATCGAGTCGTCAAAGTAGGGAAACTCCTACACCAAGGCATGTGGCTCACCTGGGGCCAAATTCAATAGAAATTTCCTCATCTGATGGGGGAACTCAACGCAGTGGAGACCATTGATTCCTAAGGAGGGAGGATTGATCCAGGTGGATATCGATGGCCACCCACCTTTTCCAACTGGCTCAAAACAACTTTCTAGCAATTTTGATAATTTACTTTTTTTAGCAGTTTTTCGAGTCCTAGACTTCCGGAGCCGTTTTGAGGCCCTAAACGATGTTTTTTGGGGTATGTTGCGGTTCCAAAATTTCACCATGAAATTTTGTGCAACTGTTGTAGTCCCCCAATAGATCTTTCCAATGGGCTATCATACACCTAAAACGGAGATCGTATCCAAAACTTACGACCTCGGGAAGTTGATGTATTGACTTACCCAAACGGGGCCCACATGACTTTTGGCGCTTCATCTCCTAGGGTTAGGGTTTTGGATGTTTAGGAAACTCTTGTTTATTGTAAAAAGTCCTTGAGAGCCTCATTGTAATGATCTTCTTGCGAATGAGCGCAATCGTCACATCTCTTCTCAGAGATAAGCCGCCACCATTCCAGCAAGCTTGTTTCCGCTGCATTTTACAGTTTCCAACTTATTTCTTTATTGAATAGAAAACCAATTTTACTGTATCTCTATTATTTTGTGTTAAGCACCTGTTAATAATCTATATTCATTTCTTTATTCTCATAAAATATGGATCATCATTGAAGATACATATATTGTTTACTGGTTCACTAGTTGCTTCTTGTTCGTTGGTTCGTTGGTTCGTCAGTTGCTGCTTGTTGTTGTTTGGGTCAACTTTGCAAGGTTGAGGTCCTGCACCTGCAGTTGGAACTTTTGGTGCTTGCTCACTAGTTTGTTGCTTGCTTCTTTCTTTTGTTTGCTTCGACTTTGAAAGGTTTGGGTCCTGCAACCACAATTGGAGCCATTTTTTCACTTTGTAGGGTTCAAGTCCTACAACCACAATTGGACATGTGGTTCTATTGTTCATCATTAACGAGTAAGTTTGAATACCATACTTTAATTTGTATTCGTTGTTTTCATTTTGCAATTAAGAATGTTTAAGTATTTATTCATCATTCTTATCCTGCAGACTTGCCATAGAGCTTGGCATTTTTTTTCTCCTGCTCTTAAATTTTCCTACGATTTTTTCCCGATGCTCTACACCCTATGCATGCCAATGTTGTCTGAACAAATGCGACTGTCATTTATTCTAGCACTGTGAATCTTGGTCCTTTGTCATATTATACGAAGTGGAAATCTAGCACTTGAATTTAATAAGGAATTATTCATCCTTTGCACCTTGCCCTCGATGATATTCCGAGCTTTCCCAGGAATGAGTACCTTCCTATCCCGTGTGGGAATCAAACCCATGTCTTTCGCATGAAAAATATGATTTCAATATTTTTTCCTTTGCAGGATGTTCTTGTAGAATAAAACTGTAGGTAGGTGTAGAAGGGTTGGGTATGGTGCAATGGTGGATAAGATGCAACAAAATTGCACAAAATTGGCATATCTTTCCCTCCTTCTCTTAAATTTTTTTCCAATTTTTTCTCCAAACTCTGAACCATACCTACATGCCTTCACAAAATGTTTTTGTAGAATAAAAAGGCCTATGGATTGCAAATTGGAATATTCAATCTCTATGCCGCTCCATGTGCAACATTTCTACCATAATGAATGTTTTTTCAAATGCATTACACCATTTACATCTAAACGAAACCATTATCATTCTAGGATACTTCGGTGTTGACATGCTACAAAATAGTGCCATAACGAAAACAATTGGAAAACTACATGTGCAATTACAGTGTCTGCTTTATTTTGGTTAAGATAAAACATGTACAAAATGCACTTATTGACCATATATGGTGAAATGTGTCCATATCAAAATACAACCTCTTTATCTTATACACAGACTGGTCTGACCACGATACACTTTGTCTTCTACTTGAATTATAAAATATACATCAAAGATATTACAAAATTATATTTCCATGTCTCAAAGCATATCTAGATACTTTGTTTCACAAAACCAAATCACTCAGCTATGACCATCCAACTTCTTAATATTTTTTGTCTTGTAATATATTTTGGCCAGGAAAAATTCTATATAACCACAACCATGGATCAAGAGAAACAAAGATTCATGCTTCTAAATCTCTTTTATTCTATTCCTTTGATTTTCATTTATTGTATGTACATAATACTTGTTTTCCCTTACATACCAACTTATATTCATGTTCTTGTATTTTTTGCGTTCCCACATTGAAACAAACAAAATAACTAGAGAAGACAAAGGACTCTTTACCACAAATGTAGAAGAGGAGATACAAAGATGCATGCTTCTACTCTTATTTCATATTTCATTGTTTTGTATTTCATTTATTGTTTGTATATGTATTCTACTGCTTTGCACCTAATTTATTGTATGTAGATACTACGTATATTCCTACATAATAAATTATATTCATGTCAATTATTTTCTCTGTGCTGTTATATTGAAATAAATAGAACCATATTTATTTTTTTAGATGTATTTCTACATACCAACTTACCTTCATGTCCATTGTATTTTCTGCATTCCTACATTGAAAGAAGCAATTTAGTTGGAAAAGAGGATGAAATATTATATGCCACGACAGAGGAAGATAAAGTACAATCATCGAAAAGGTATACCAATTGTGATAGTAAATCAAACAAAAAAACGAGTAGGTGGATAAAATATTGGACTAGAAAATGATGATTTGGCAAAAATGGGCCTTTGTTGAGACTTCCTGCGTCATATGGGAAACAATGGGCCTTGTGTCCTCATGTTTCCTGAGTATCCATTGAAACCCTATTTCATATTCCATCTCCTTTGAGCATGTATGTGACATTCAAAACAATTATAGAAAATATACAATGCATATGCTTATTTAGTCCTTCTGATGTTCATGTACATATGATTGCATCAGAAAAAGTTGGACAAGTGACACGGGCATGAGCAGTCAATCATCGCAAACATCAACATGACAACAATGCCAAAGGTAAATTCCATACATTGTGCTCTTGATATGTTTACCGAACAAATATCCTGAGATATTTATTCATCTATTCCATGATAAATATATTGAGTCCATCTGCAACACATACTTTGCAGTTCATAAGAAGTATCAACGAGCGCAAGTGAAATGCCCAACATAGTGCAAGTTCTGCAGACTAAGAGGTCTGGTTACAAAACTATGACCTGCATACTTCATCCAAGTTGTGCCTCTACTTGTACATTTATGCCAAAGAAAAAAAAAAAAAAAAATAATGCAGACTACCATTCACATTACCTTTTATGTTCAAAAAATGTCACCTAGTCTAAACTTATAATACCCAATATACTATCGATAGAAGGCTTGAATAGTTTCCGAACTGGACAAGTGTTCATCGAGGACATAATGGTCATGTATAGCACCTACTTGGAAAAGGAAAACAAAACTAGATGCATTGTGTGTGCTTACATGACAGACAATGAAGCGATGATGACAGTCACACTGACCATCCCTACACAACTTGCCCATAAACATGCAGAAAAGATCTTGCCAGGTAATGGGATATCCATTACAAATTTTAATATATTTTCGAAAATAGTATATGATCGTGGTGATTGCGGTCAGATTATATCTCTCAACGAAATAAGTATTGTGGAAAAAATTCCCCCGATTTGTTCAGAATATCGTTTTGTACCGGACACAATAATTAGCCAACTTGCACAAAGCAATGACACTTACCCAATCAGAACCATTGGTGCATCTATCACACTCGCGATAAAACTTGGCTTGCAACACATTCTCCATATAAAATATGGATATTCAGACAATGACAAGGCAACGATACCGTTCTCCATATCCAGTTTTGTCCTTTACTTTCACATGTTCATATATCTCAGTTATGTTACAAAACGATTAAATTGTTCCATGTTGCAGCTGCAATTGTTTGACACCTATTCAAATTTGTTTTCCTCAATGGAACAAAAATTGCATAGAGGGAAATTTCTACTTATGCTCTTCAAAAATATAACAAAGAAAATAGATGTTAAAGAAAGGATCTTTCGCACAACCCAAGAACATTTGTAATAGAATTGCGAACAAACATAGTACATGATCTCAAGATACTAACTAGATCGACAACTGTTGTGCATATACATCTACAATTCCATCCATACTTTGCTCATAAAAATTGCCTTGACCAATTTTCTGCGTCTTTTTTGTTGTACAGTTGTATATTATATTGTTCAATACATTAACTATTATGCTCACATGCACAGGTTGAGGGTGTTTTCGTTGTAGTGAATGCGTACTGGACCCCTTTTGAGCCTGTATGTGTCAAATGAAACTCTCCTACTTCTGCCTCTGCTTTCATAAATGATGGTACACTTGATTGTCTACAATGCAATAAAAAATGCCCTTATATATAGACATTTCCTCATCGCTGCGATCTAAACCTTCAACAACATAATCGTACATTGTACAATTAAACAACCTCCGTTACAAGATGTGTTTCCTGGGTTAGAAGAATTTCCATATGAAGTATACCTACAAAAAAAGGCAAACAATGTCTACATGCTATGTGACTTTCAGATCCATAGAAAATTTACCTTAAATGAGGACAATGTCATACTACATATTGACTGAAGAAAAAATAAATTCATATTAAGCATTGTCAGGAAATGAAACAATCTCATGTGTATCTGTCTATGCTACTCAATGAGTATATGAATAGAGTTTTGCAGTGCCATGGAAAATTGAACTGAAAGCACATAAGATTGTTCAGTCCAGAATGAGAAGCATGAGGAAAAACCTCATACAAAGTATCCAACTATGAATAAATCAAACTCCATTAAGTTAAATTTTGACACTCTTTTCCAGAACTAGTAATGTTAGAACATTGTCAGGTCAATGTGATCTTGGTTCATAGTACTATCAGAAGAAAATGTTCATAGTGGTATTGCTTCATGGTAATATAGTAATCGGAAAATTTGTTGGTGCCCATTTGGGGATGTGGTTATAGATGGGATACAATGCCCAATCTCTGCTAGTTTTGTCTTAACTTGTGTTTGGCAGAATTTTGTTCATGTGCTTTTGTGTTGTAGTTCAAGGTTCTCATGGGCCCAGTTTATGAATTATGGTTGGATGATACATTAAGGATCTTAGCAATTTTTCTATGATCTTAAATAATATACAAGACCTTATTTTCCTTTTAATGTAAGCTCTGTGAAGCAAATGTAATATGTAGCTCATTTTAGCACTTTTAATTGATCAATGAAATTACCAAAATTCATCTTCAAAAATATTTTGAAATAAAAGGATATATGATATGTGAAGTCCAATGGAACTATGATATCAACCACATAAAATTCAAATTTAAATTCATCGTTGTTATACTTACGGTGAAGTTGACAATACAATAATTTTACTTGAACATCCCAAAATTGATTTTCTTGTAGCTTTTCAATGCTTCTCTTATCCAAACACATCCTGGAAAGTATAAGCATGACTCACTTTCTCTATTCCTTGATTGAAGAGATCATTCACCTATTTAATGCACTTCATAGTTACTGTTAAGAGCATCAATGGGGCTTTGTTAACACCAATTTTTGCTTCCAAAAATTTCCCTCACCTTTCTTTTTTCCCTCTGCTTTCCCTTTTTGGTTACTTAGTCATTTTTCAAAAAATGTCTAGGTGCTTGGGTTGGCAGATTCACGTGTTCAAATTTACATTGATGCTTTTATATCACGAGTCTGACTGACCACTTCCTTGTTCCATATTCAACAAATTTTTGGATTGTGGGTTCTCGGGTAGGTGGGCTCAACATTGTGTTTCCATTGTTATTCCTCATGCAAACAACACCCAAACTTCCCTGATCCACAAATTGACAACCAAATTCCTCTTTCTTTTTCTCCTTTAGTTTCCCTTTCTAGTTACTTAGTCGTTTTTCCAAATATGTCTCATGCTTTTATATCATGAGTTCAACCAATCGCTTCCCCATTCCATACTTGGACACTATTTCCATCACTAGTTCTCGACCAGGCTTGCTCAACATTGCGCTTCCATTCTTCTGCAACCTACAAATAGCACCCGAAGTTCCACGATACACAAATTGACCATCGAATTCCATCATGATGCCCTATTTCATGTTACACATTTTGCATTCAAAATTTCTGAGACATACAATTTGACCATCGGGTGCTCACATCTCCTGAGTATAACTTGTGACCCTATTTTGAAGCCCGACCAACCACTTTTCGTACTTGGCCATTTCTTGGAATATCTTTCACAGGTTGGAAGGTTCATGAAATTTCCAATCCTTAATCGCTCTTCGCCATCCCCACCACCTTCACACTTCTTTCTAGATATGCAATTATTAAGCTTTAATGCTAATAGCTCATCCTACAGGAACCGTTAAGATTGTCATTAATGTTTGAAAGGCTGGAGGAGAGCTGTCATTAATACAAATTAAACAAGAATTTGCGGAGGGTTGTATTATCCCTTACGAGTGTTCATTTTAAGCATCACAGAATCTCTTTCATGTGTCATCCGGTTGGTGGCTTCCCAAAATATCCAATCCTTAATCTCTCTTCGCCATCACCGCCACATTCACACTTTTTTCTAAGTATGAAATTAGTAATATTTAATGGTAACATATCATTATGCAGGAATCGTAGAAATTGTCATTGATCAATGAAAGGCTCTAGGAGATCTCCCATTGATACGCATTAAACCAAGATTTACTGAGGGTTATATTATCCCTTCCGAATGTTCATTTCAAACATCATCTGGAGAAAAAATACATTCTCTTTAACTTATGGAAGTTGTTCGACAACAATTCTGTCCAGATACAGTAAACACCTTCAGGCACAATAACCATAACTTCTAGTGGTCCAATGCATATTATTATTACTCATCTCCTTCTGCCTAGAAGAAAAAAAGGAGATGGTCCCTTGTTGCATCAAGAGATATATTTCAAGACAAAGAATTCCAAGGCAACCCCCCCATGAATTGATGGCTAACATAGAGGTTGATGCGGTCGATTTTGAGCTAGAATAAGATTGTATAATGGACAATGATACGACGATGGATGATGGAAATTCAGATATTGTTCCAACTCCTACACCCAAATTGAAATCCACCATAAGGGGTTTCAGAAAAGAAATCGATGTTGAATGCAATAGTCGCTTTGCAGCTCAAGAGTTTGAGTCTCTTAGCTTGGATGGCGGTCCTTGCTCTCTAATATGTATCCTTTCCTTTCATTTTTTAATTTTTTTGTATTGGGTTTGGATTTGTCCCTGGTGCAGCCTTCATCCCTAAAGTATTTGGTTGTAAGGAAATGGTGTCTTGGTGTGCTAGAGATATATTTCAATCCAAAGAATTATTCAATTGTGGGACCACTCTCATGTTCTCTGGATATACAATTGACATATTAGGGGGTGAGGACCAGAACTCCCAGTGGTGCAAGGTAGATTCCTACGAATCATTCCCTTCTTCTCAGAACAAAGTAATTTGGACCTCTGGAGTTCTGTGTGTAGCTTGTGTCTATGAAGTCTTTGCCTATAATGAGGGGGTCCCTTGGTCCCCTTCCTCCCAGAATGAAGTAATTTGGACCTCTCGAATTTCTCATGCAGGCTGTGTTCCTGAAGTATTTGACTGTAAGGAGGTGTCTCTTGGTGTGTCCTCACTTTCAGTTTTGGGCTCTTCTTCTTGCCCTACAATGTTTTTTCTCTTCTTCCTCACATGAAGCTTGTAAGAAATATAAATTTTATCGTGAGAAGGTTTCTTATCTCTTCCTGCTTTTGAATAATTCTGGGTTGCTTTCTTACTAGGGTGAGTCGTTGGAGCGATGATGCGGGATGTCTGTTGTGGGGTATTCTACCCTACGGACTAGCAAGCTAGGGCTTAAACTTGCATGCAGATCATGACCCTTCATAAGCTACTTTTAACCTTCTACCTCAATCTAAAACCCTTTTTCACATGCACACATGGGAAGAATCGACTAACCCTTTTATCGATGGTTGGTGTAGATCCTCAGTTGAGATTTTATCTCCTTGCTTCTGCTGCTCCTTCCAAAAAGCAATCCTGCAATCAAGACAAAACTACACATGCATGCTATTGTTCTACTAGAGGATTAGAGATTAAACACAAATCAAATAAAACATACAAGACTCGTGTATTCGGGACGAGAAAAGTATCTTTTTATTAATGTCAACATGAATCAACTTACAATGATTATAGAGACCGACCACCGTTCCTCGATCCTGATCATGGGCTCTTCCTCTTCTTTGTCCTCCAACTGCTTTTCTTGAATTCTCCTAAAGCTTGAGGAAAGGATAAAGGGTTGGGACAAAACGGATTCGGAAATTGGGCAGAGTTTCTTTGCTATGATTTTTCCTCCTTTGAATAGTACCCTTACCCCTTATTTTATAGGCTAGAAGGAGCTAGGGTTTTAGACGAACTCTCGGCCATGCATGGCTGGGAGTTCCAATTAACTGACCCAAAGCTTTTCATCCCAGCGGAAACTCTCCTGATTTTTTGCTTTGTTAGGTAAATGTTGGTTGTAGTGGACCAGCCCACGTTCCAACGCGTGTAGCAGAAGGCCTGCTAGCATTCAAACGCGCCCAGCAGTGGGTTAGGGCGCGGGTTGCTTGTTTTAGGAGGTTTTTGAAGAGTCTGTTCAGCATGGCTTTGGCAATGAAGGGCAATGAGTTGGCCTGATGCCAGGTAAGCATGGATGGTGCAATTTAGGGTTATAACAGATGCCCCCTAATCTGTGAGGTCAGAAGATCATCTGATGGCCGAAATGCATTACCAATTCTTTACCAATCTGTACTGATATGATGAATGAGTGAGCCCAGGAATCAGGAATCAGGAGGTGTCGTCTGCAAAAATATCAAATGTCTCACCGAGGCGGGCATACCCATGCTCGAGATAAATCAAAACCATGGCTACCAATCAAATACACTGTAGATCCATGTCAAATAACTATAAAGAGTAGCTGCGAACAATACACAACGGAGCTACATCTCGAAATCTGAAAGATATACATAGAAAGTATCCATCTCTCAGAAGCTGATTTGGCCTGATGGTTGTACTTCAGAGCTCGAGCAACAACTTCAAAATCTTCTAAACTCGGGTAGGAGTGTAATATGAGTGTATGACTGCACTACCCAGAGGTCTTCGATGGCTCGTCGGTTATGGACTTGATAATCTTGATGATTGGACTGAAGGCTTCATTGATTTCAAACAAAGACTTGGTTGGACGTTCAGGATGGCCGGGTTATGCGGACAAGAGACATATTGCAGAGTGGCCGACTCAAGCTAAGTAACAAACTTCCCTTGGAAAATAGAACGACAAGTGATAAGACTCAGGCTGCATATATGTTAATCATAAGTCTACGAAGCAGGAGGCAACACAAACTCTCCATATGTTTGGAAGAGTAACCAAATGGTGGAGGACACAACTCAATATAGCGAGCAAAGCTTCCTAAGGTCGTACTACATCCCAAAGTCTGATGAATCAAACAGACAGATGTGCTATATCCAAGGGCGACTCATGATTCTACCAATAAAGACAATACTTTTCCCATCCTCTTTTTGGGGTATATTTGATTTTTTTGTTCTTTTTGAAGATTTTGAAAAGAATAAAGGCATATTACGTTACAGTGGAGGAACGAGCATAGAAAACATACAAATTCAAGGCACAAGGACAAGACTGATGTTCTAGGACATGATACTCGAGAAAAATCCTCCAGTGGCCAAAGGTGTTAAGACGCAAAAGCAAAATGTTACTAGACTAATGGGTAAAGGATGCAAGTGCAGTTGATAGAACACACAATGGTAACGTCCTTCGATGTAAGTTTAACGAGCCCAGAGAAGGGAAGCTCGGTGATTTTTCATGTTTAGAGAGTCTGAAAAAGCATAAAAGGAAACTCCAATGGGGTACCTTTTTCGTCAATAGTCTAGTTGGTTCGAAAAAGGGGTAAACTAGCACCGACCAGATGTCAATTCAAAACCATTTTAACGAGTGTGACAAGGACAAGATCACTCGGCTATTTTTTCAATTTTAAGGAGTCTGAAAAAAGCTTAACTATGAACTCCTTCAGGAATATTCTTCTGGGTCGTTTTAACGAGTGTGAAAGAATAAGGTCACTCAACGATCTTTTCAATTTTAGGGAGTCTGAAAAGAGCTTAACTATGGACTCTAGGGGGGGTTTCTTTTTCGTAAATTTAGTCCCTCAGGCCCGAAAAAGGAATAAAATTATACCTGAGGATACTCTTCTAAATAATCGGAATTCGATAGAGTGTTCCTTTGTTCGTACAGTTGACCGTCCGGACCAAAAAAGGGGTAAACTACCGCCGGACAGACGTGACTTCAAATTTTAGTTTAACGAGCGTGAAGGGTCACAAGATCGCTGTTGGGCTCCGGATTTATAACATTTTCTTGCTGTTTCTTGAAGATACTAATTACTCTCCTGAAGACTTTTGTTTAACAAAGGGCATTCTTTCTATGATATTCATGTTCTGTTACACATATATGTTCCATTGCAGACAGAAACCATGAAGTGCTTCCAAAACCACAAATGAGCGAAGAATTCAACTATAAGGTGGATGCACTGTCACCTCTTGGTGCAAATACGGTAAAGGGCAGACAAGGAGTAATTTATCTCTGGGCAAAGTTACCAAGTGGTGCTGTTGAAATTGTTTGCAAAAAGACATGGGGCATGTTCGTGTTTTATTTGGGAATGCTTTCGGCAATATTATTCAAGATGTGCAAATGGTTAAAGTCATCATTTACTTCAGTTTCTGGGGTTATGAGGCAATATGCAAAATGCCAAGATAAGCTAAACAGAGTGCTCATAGCTGGCAAAACCCAATAACTGGCATCAAAGTATTTAAATTTGTGTATAACGCAGGGAAACCGTTTTTGTAACTCCTTATTCATCTAGGGAAAAGCCACG
>ML790608.1:260701-276879 GCA_009831015.1 Picea engelmannii | reverse complement strand
ATTAATCTCAACATGAATCAACTTACAATGATTATAGAGACCGGCCACCGTTCCTCGATCCTGATCCTGGGCTCTTCCTCTTCTTTGTCCTCCAACTGCTTTTCTTGAATTATCCTAAAGCTTGAGGAAAGGCTAAAGGGTTGGGACAAAACGGATTCGGCAATTGGGCAGAGTTTCTTTGCTATGATTTTTCCTCCTTTGAATAGTACCCTTACCCCTTCTTTTATAGGCTAGAAGAAGCTAGGGTTTTAGACGAACTCTTGGCCATGCATGGCTGGGAGTTCCAGTTAACTGACCCAAAGCTTTTCGTCCCAGCGGAAACTTTCCTGATTTTTTGCTTTGTTAGGTAAACGCTGGCTGTAGTGGGCTAGCCCGCGTTCCAACGCGTGCAGCAGAAGGCCTGCTAGCGTTCAAACGCGCCCAGCAGTGGGTTAGGGCGCGGGTTGCTTGTTTTAGGAGGTTTTTGAAGAGTCTGTTCAGCATGGCTTTGGCAATAAGGGCAATGAGTTGGCCTGATGCCAGGTAAGCATGGATGGTGCAATTTAGGGTTATAACAATGTCATACTCTTGGCAATGGTGGTTGGAGATTGTACACTCTTCTCACTGGGGCCTTTTCCCTATTATTTGTACAATTTAGTGGTGCTTTGAAATGTCTCTAGGTCGCTAGTGTCAGGAGAAGGAGTGTTTTCGACTTGTTTCAAGCCAAATAATTATTCCATTGCAGAACCACTCTCATGTTTCTTTGTCACCTCAGTTCTTCTGCAAGATATTGAAATTTCAACAACCAACATTGACCTTCTGGGGAGTTCCTAAAAAAACATGATAATTAGTTTTGTATGCATGTTCAAGATCTTGTCGATGGCCCCTGCATGTTGTTGCATTATATGAACAACACATAATTGTATGCATGTTTTTTTTTTTAACTGTTGTACCTGTATATATGAAAAATATGTTCAATGCTTCAATGCAAATAATTCATTCCAATGTCTATGGATAAATATATATTTCCACCTATTTGTTTTTATAGATTTACCATTAAAAATATTGCCTTAGAATCTTGGTTGGTGCTTCTAATTTGTTGGATTTAACAACTCTTCTCGTTTTCATGGTTCGATAGTCTCGTAATTCTTAAATATTGTATTGACTCTAGTACTTTGATGTAATATGGAGCATTGAACAATTATATGACAATGCATTGTGTTGATCACATGAGGCTTCTATGGAAACATAAATGAATTTCATACATTTTCAAACCAGCATTCAATTCTATTCGTAATGCTGATAGAAACATAACAACACTAATTCACGATGCGGGAGTTGGGGCCCTGCCTAGGAAGTTTCATTTTCATCTCAACCTTACTGAGAAAACGATCTCTTGTTTCCCTTTCGCTTCCTTGATTACTTTACTCCATAAGGAAACATTTTATTAGTTGTCCATCCCCTGACCTCTATTTGAGCACTTTTACTTTATTAATGAAATTACCAAATTTCTTCTTCGCAAATATTTAGAAAAAAAAATGATATATGGTAGCTGAAGTCAAATGGGGCTATGAAATCAACCACAATATTAAAATTCAAGTTCGTCATTGTGATACTTACGATCAAGTTGACAGTACAGTAAGTTTATTTATAGATATGTAATTATTAATCTTTAATGCTAACAACTCATCATGCAGGAAGTTTAATACTTAAAATAATATTTGAGAAAACAATTACTCCCACAAGTTGCAATAAAAACAAATCTTCAACAAAGCATTTGCTCACACCCTTTTTAATGGTAAAATCACAATAGAAAACGAGTAAGTGGATAAAATAATGGACTAGAAAATGATGATTTTCCAACAATGGGGCTTGTTTCAGACCAATTCCTGCTTGAAAAAATTTCCCTCTTATTTTCTATTTTCCCATTCTCTTTTATCCCCTTATTTTCCCTCTTCTATACTTAACCAAATTCCCCTTTATTTTTCCGCCTTACTTTCTCTTTCTGGTTACTTAGTCGTTTTTCCGAAAATGTCTAACTGCATGGGTTGGCAGACTCACGGGTTCACATTTTCACTCATGCTTTTATATCATGATTCTGATTGACTGCTTCCCCATTCCATACCTAGCCACTTTTTCAATAGCAGATTCCTGGGAAGGAGGGCTCTATATTTCACTTCCATTGTTCTATGACCTACAAACAACACTAGGATTTTCGTGATATACAAATTGGCTCTTGGACTCCCACATTATCCACTCTTTCGTGTTATACATTTTTCACTCAAAAGTTCTGAGACATACAATTTGACCATCGGGGCCTCACATCTCCAGGGGAACCCTTATCACCCTATTTTGAAGCTCGTCCGACCTCTTTCCATACTTGGCCATTTCTTGGAATCTCTTTCGCAGATCGTCAGGTTGGTGGGTTCACGAAATCTACAATTCCTAATTATTGTTTCTTGTGCCTGCCACCTTCACACTTCTTTCCAAGTATGCAATAACTAAGGTTTAATGCTAACAACTCATCATGAAGAAATCATAAATATTATCATTACTGAGCAAAAGGTTCGAGGAGACAATCACACTAACTATCCCTATACAACTTGTCCAGAAACATGCAGAAAAGATCTTTCCAAGTAATGGGGTATCTATTACAAATTTCAATATATTAGCCCTTCTTTTCCCTCTTCTATACTTAACCAAATTATCATTTCTTTTTCCCCTCTACTTTCACTTTCTGGTTACTTAGTCATTTTTTCGAAAATGTCTAACTACGCGGGTTGAAGGACTCAAGGGTTCACATTTGCACTCATTCTTTTATATCACGACTCCGACCGACCTCTTACCCATTCCATACCTAGCCACTTTTTCGATCGCAGATTCCTGAGAAGGATGGCTCTAGATTGCACTTCCATTTTCTCGTGACCTACAAACAACACCCAAACTTTCACGATATACAAATTGACTATGATACTCCCACATCATCCCCTCTTCCGTGTTACACATTTTTCACTCAAAAGTTCTAAGACATATTTGACCTTCGGGGCCTCACGTTTCCTGGGGAACCCTTGTCACCTTATTTTGAAGCCCGTTTGTCCTCTTTCCATACTTGGCCATTTCTTAGAATCTCTTTCGCGGATCGTCAGGTTGGAGGGTTCACAAAATATCCAATTCCTAATCATTGTTTAATGTTCCTGCCATCTTCACACTTCTTTCTAAGTATGCAATAAATGAGGTCTAATGCTAACAACTCACCATGCAACAACTGCAAATATTTTCATTAATGAGTAAAATCCTCGAGGAGATAGTCACACTAACTATCCATACACAACTTGTCCAGAAACATGCATAAAATATCTTGCTAGGTAATGGGGTATCTATTACAAATTTCAATATATTAGTGAAAACGAGTCTGACCGACCATTTCTCTATTCCATACTTAGCCACTTTTTCGACTGCAGGTTCTCGGACAAGTGGGCTCAAGATTTTGCTTCAATTGTTATGTGACCTGCAAACAACACCCATAATTTTGTGACATACAAGCTGACCACTGGACGACCCCATCATGCCCTCTTCTGTTTTACGCGTTTTGCACTCAAAATTTTTGAAACATACAATTTGACCATTGGGCCCTCACCTCTCCTGAGTATCCCTTGTAACCCTATTTTGAAGCCTGTCCGACTGCTTTTCATGCTTAGTAATTCCTTAGCAGGTTCACAAAATCTCCAATTCCTAATCGTTGTTTCCTGTGCCCACCGCCTTCACACTTCTTTCCAAGTATGCAATAACTGAGGTCTAATGCTAGCAACTCACCATGAAACAATCATAAATATTGTCATTAATGAGTAAAATCCTCGAAGAGACAGTCACACTGACTATCCATACACAACTTGTCCAGAAACATGTAGAAAAAATCTTTCCAGGTAATGGGATATCTATTACAAATTTCAATATATTAGTGAAAATGAGTTTGACCGACCGTTTCCCTATTACATACATAGCCACTTTTTCGATTGCAGGTTCCCAGACAGGTGGGCTCAAGATTTTGCTTCCATTGTTTAGCGACTTGCAAAAAACACCTGGAATTCCACAATATAAAAACTGACCGCTGAACTGCCCCATCATGCCCTCTTCCATTTTACGCATTTTGCACTCAAAATTTCTAAGACATACAATTTGACCGTCGGGCCCTCACCTCTCCTGAGTATCCCTTGTAACCCTATTTTGATGCTCGTCCGACTTCTTTTCATACTTATCCATTCCTTAATTACTCTTCCCCATCCCCGACACCTTTGCACTTGTTTCTAAATATGCAATTAGTAAGCTTTAATGCTAACAACTCATCATGCAGGAACCATAAAGATTGTCATTGATGAGAAAAAGGCTCAAGGAGATCTCCCATTAATGTGCATTAAACCAAGATTTGTGGAGGGTTATTATCCCTTCCGAGTGTTCATTTCAAAAATCATGGAATGTCTTTCACGAGTCGTCGGGTTGGTGGGTTCACGAAACTTCCAATCCATAATTTCTCTTCGTCGTACCCTCCACCTTCGCACTTCTAAGTATGCAATTACTAAGATTTAATGCTAACATATTGTCATGCAGCGACCGTAGAGATTATCATTAATGAGAGAAAGGCTCGAGCAAATCTCCCATTCACACGCATTGGACCAACATTTGTGGAGGTTTATATTATCCTTTCCAATTGTTCATTTAAAGCATCGTCTAGAGCATACAAACATTATCATAAAATTATGGCACTGACTCGACAATAGTTCTATGGAGATACAATTAACATCTTCAAGCGTGAGGACCATAACTTCTAGTGGTTGAGGGAATATTCTTACTACTCATCCCCTTCCGCCTAGAACAAAGTGATTTGGACCTCTCGAATTGCTCGTGTAGGATGTGTCCATGAATTTTTTTATTGTAAGGAGGTGGTCTCTTGGTGCGCCGAGAGATATATTTCAGGCCAAAGAATTATTCCACTACGGGACCACTCTCCCGTTTCTTTGTCACCTCGGGTCTTTCGCAAGATGTTAAGATTTATGAACCCAACATTTACCTTCAGAGGAGAAGTCTACAAAAAATTACTAAAAAAAAATGATAATGGGTTGGACCTCTCTCCTGAGTTCCTAGAAGACCCAATGACATTTCTTGAAGATATCACACGCTTGCAGGTTAGTTCATTTAGAAATCCATTCCGGGAAATTTCGTGGTTGTTTACAAGGATAACGGGACATGAATCCACAACAAGTATTTCCCACATGATTCTTTATATTTTGTATTTCATAGTCAAGGAACAAGCCAATTTTGATTTGGGGAAGCTAATTTCCATGGAAATATGTTCCCAATTGTCATGATTCAAATAGGAGAAGAAATTTAATATGTCATCCTACCTGGTTTTCGCGATAGAGAATTGTTGTCTGTTTCCAAAACTCTTTGTGTACAAGAAGGTAAATTGTGAATTCGACCCAACAACCTTCTGGTACCAGGACTTGTGGAGGCACAAGGCCTCCCATTGTTTTTATGAGGTTTTTAATGACTTTGTCTCAATTTTCAAAGATTTATTTTTAGGAAAGGATGCTCCCCGATTGTCTGACCACACAACCAATTTTTGGACAGGAAGGGGACACTTGAAAAAATGGAGAATTATGGTGTGATAATGATTTTTGGCTCCAAGTAAAATCCTTCTTTCCTTCCATCTTACTTTACGGACATAATGTTTGTTACAGAAATAGCAAGGCAATACAACTATTGGTTGCATTTATTCCATGGGAAGAGAAAAAATTGGTTCATTCCTCTTCCTTGGAAAGTCGAGGACTTTGTGTTCAGGAACATCAACAAAATTGATGAATTCGCAGGCCATTTCAACAACTTAAACCTAAGATATGTTGAAAGGCTAAGAGGGTTCAACCCTAATGGGATTTTTTAGAACATTTAATAGAAGTTGTATTCAAAAATTCTTTTATTCAAAAACGTCTGAACGTAGACAGAGAGAATGATGACAACACTCCTTCTGATGTTGGCGACCTTTAGACATTGCAAAGCACCACTGAATTGTACAAACAATAGGGAAAAGGCCTCGGTGAGAAGAGTGTTCAATCCACGGTTAGCACTCCCAAGAGTACGACATCTCGGAGCATCGCTCCGATGACCCACCCCAGTAAGAAAGCAACCCAAAATTATTCAAATGGAGGAGGAGATAAGATCCCTCCTCGCGGTAAAATTGATAGTTCTCACAAGCTTCCCATGAGGAAGAAGAGAAAAAACATTGTAGGGAAAGAAGAAGAGCCCGAAATTGAAAGTGAAGACATAGAACTTGAGACTGATCTGGATAGTGTATTCTGCAACGTTGATCAGCCTAGGGACACAATCCACCATAATCCCCCAATGGAAATAAATGAGACCAAATTTTTTTATGAAGATGAATCCTCTATATTCCAGAGCGTTGTTTTTTACAACGAGTCTAAAAATTTAATTATTGAAAATATAGATGTAAGAAATAAGAAAGGGAAATCTCATTCATAGATTAACCTTAGGAACATGCGGTCGTCCCAAATCTCACGACTTCACCGAGAAACTAGAGATGATATTGATGATTCCATTGGAAGTATTGAGGTTGAGAATGCTAGACTGAAGGACTGACTCAAGTAATTGGAGGAAGCTTTGATTCCTATCCCATTTCTTTCAATTCCTTTAGCAATAACCATGACTTCCACCCCTACAACCAATTTACAAGGATCCTCCAGCCTCCTTGCATCATGTAGAGGCTATGTGGAGAAGAATATCAATAAAATAATGGAGCTTATTACTAAGGCCTGGGAAACATCACAAAGTATGGCTTCCCTTGGAACGAGGGAACATTCTTTGCATGAACATTTGCAGGCAGATTTAAAAATGAAGAACGTTTCTATATAGAGACGATCATCCCTTTTGGCATCCATGTCAACAACATGATAGATATGAGAATAAGACAAGAAGATATCCCCTCCCCAAACTAGATTACTCAATTAAATGAATGTTGGAAAGAGAAAGTGAAGAACTTGCATCTCATTGTCCAATCATGTGAACAATCCATATCAAAAAAAGAAGAATTATTCAGAAAGATGAATGAAATAGACTTAGCCGGAAGTACCAACGAGGTCCAAGAACCCAACTTAATCGTCAACTCTTTTCCCTTAACCAAGCAAACCTTTGATGAACAAGTTGATATTTTTAAGGAGTTGTCTTTAGAAAAGTTTTACAACATCCTTGAATATGGTGAAGATGACATGGACAACTGGCTAGTGGACTATTCGGTACAAAATGAAGAAATTGATCACGCTCTGCATAATCTTTCTATCGATCTAAAGGAATTAGAAAATGATATTTTCAACACAAAAAAATGGGATGAGATCAACGTGGCCCTCGTGAGAGGCTACATTGACTAATGGCTCCAAATGGAAATCGACAAGCTCACCGACAAAAGGAAACATGCACTTGGCACGATTCCAGTAGTCGTCGACGACATCAATAAAAATCCATCAACAAACAAATAAAAAAGGGGGATATATATACCATCAGTGTAAGTCTATACTAATTACATCCTGCTTTGTTTATCAATCCATCTATTCCACCTCTTTAAATAGAAATGTCTAACCAAACATTGATAACTTACAATTTCTTCTTTTCAAGTCTTGCTCTCTACCATCGCCCACTTCTTCTTTTTGCAGTCCAATTTCTTGTACTTATTTATTTTATGGTTTGCAGGAGCCCCAATTGCAGTCTATATGACAAACACATTTAAATTTCCAGGAATATGTAACATACAATATTAGTTTTTTATATATTTCAAAGAAAACTACTTTTTCCGAAATGCAAAATTAGTTCTCTTTATGCATGCCGGTCATCTTCTTTTATTTTTATGTGCTTATAATTTTTTATCTTCAACTATGTTGAATGTCAAGAGATTGTGTTTATTTAATTTGAATGTTTAATGCATGTGATTCCTGGTCCTATTTTCTAGGAACCTTTATTTCAAAAAAAAAAAAAACATTTTCTATCGTTTTGTATTGCTTCAAGTCATTGTGATATATATTCTCTAAGTCCCACATTTGAACTATACACACCACAGGAAAAACTTATAGAGGAGTACCACATCTATAAGAACGCAGTAGGATTCAAAAAACAATATTTTTGTTTCTTTTCCACCGCATACAACTTTATTTATCCTAACACATATAGAGACACAGAAGCCAGATGATCTATTTAAAGAAGTGACTATGAAAATTGTATTTAACTCTAACCAATTGGAAGTATATAGAAATCATTATGAAAGAATTTCATAAATACATTGAAGAGGTAAAACATGCAAGGTAGGAACAAAAATTTCGAACATGGCAAATCAGACTCTGTCTAATGTACTATTGGTAAAAATAAAAGCAAGATGGATTATGCAAAACACAATATAATTATAATGAAAATACTTTCAAAAAATAAATGGTTTCAATGCCACAATTTCTCTAGGATCCACGTGTCATTTTATGCATGGATACCACCTGTACTTCATGTTACTTTTCATGTGTCCCCTACAATTTATGTTTTCGTCTGCTACTTATTCCCCCATCCCTCTGCATTTATTCCCATTCCAAGCTGGTAGCGACTATGCTGCCATGCAACACTTGTTTTCTTAGTACTTAGTTGATGAGTATAATAATGCTTGAATGATGGTGAAAATGACTAATGGTGAAATCGATTATTAGAATGACTAGGTGGAATCACCTATTTATTTTGATGCAAATTATTAATTCATGGAGAGATACTATTATCTTCTCTTTTGGAATAATTGTTACAAATCAAATGGTTGCATGATTGGTTAATGATTCTTCAATGGTGACTATATATGTGTGTTTGAGAACTCTAAAATATTTGTTAGTGAATGATGTTTGGATTCTTAAAAAATTGCTATCAGATCAATGTTATATAGATGTTCTTGAGAACTCTAAAATATGTGTTAGTGAATGATTGAATTCTAAACAAATGGCTATCAGATCAATGTTATATAGTTCTATGGAGTTTAAAAAATTGAGCTTGGGTATGAAATTAGTTTTGGGTAGTCATATGTTTGAATAATGTCTAACAATCATTGATGGATATAAAGTAATGATAGAGAAAAAGTATTGTCATGGAAGGATGCCACTTGATTAATTGCACGTAGTTAATTAATGACATGTCAACTAATAAATCAAATTATTAAGAGTATAATAACATGATGGAATATCATCTAGTTTCAAGATTTATATGTAATGATTTCACTTTATTTATGTATAATTTGAGGCTTGATAAACTTAAAACAAGAAAATACTTGACAAGTTATGGAAGATATGAAGGCTGGTAGGAGGCTAGATAGTTGAGAATTTACTAATTTATGGGGTAGATGAAACACTCCTTTGGATCACCTTGTAGTTTCTTTTATTGATTAAAAATGGTGTCTTATTAGTATTATTTTTCTTAGATAGGATTTTCCACAAATAAAGACACAAGTTAAACAACATGGAAGACAAGAGGCTTCCTAAAATTGCTTCAAAATCTAGTCGTAACCATCTTCGACTCAAGCAAGGATGGCATAAAGATGCCCAATATTAGATAAGCCATTGGGGAATAATGGAAGAGACCATTTTACAAAATAAGGATACTATTAAAAATATCATTAAATCCAAATTTAAGGAGAAAATGTGGTGTGACAAAGAGTTAGAGGAAAAAATAAAATTAAGGTATTATAAGGATGTAATCAACCCTAATCTAGAAGATCAAAATTATCTCTTTGTTTTGAAAAGTGTAAAGGAAAAAAAAAAATTGGTACGATAAGAACAAATTCTCACAAGATCCATAGTGAAACTAGGCGTTGGTCAATTCCTAAAATTCCATGGGATGAAAGAGTGTGTCACCTTTGTGAAACTAAGAAGGTTGAAGATGAAAAAAACTTTCTCTTAGATTGTCTAGCCTATACCTAGATTAGATCTCAATTTCAAATTTTCTGTCACACTACCAACCTTCCTAATCTTTTAACTCAACAAAACTATGGTGATTTTGGGAAGCTTCTCTTAATTATTTTCGAGCAGAGAAACAAAATTCTAAAGAATTGCAAGTAATCCATTACACTCTTAAGGTAGGATAGACCAATTTGGTCTTAGTGGACATTAATCATCATCATGATCAATATTCATTAAGATTGCATTTTTATTTTTGTAGACAATAAATTACAGATAAATTTTCTTACAGGTGTTGATTCTAGTGGTAGCATAAGATAGGTATTTCCGCATAGGATTGGTGTCTAGCATGTGGAAGTCATCCAAAGCCTTCTATCCTTGACTTTAATTTAATTAAATGAATTATTAAAGTAATTTTTTTTTATTAATTAATTATGTAATTACTTAATTGAGTTATTTAAGGAAAGTGCTAAAAGTAATTAGCATGTTTCTAAATCTCAAGTGAAGTGAGAAGTAATCTCAATTGTCAATCACTTTAGAGATTAGAAATAAATTATAACTCATGATTATAAAAACAAGGCTAGGGTAAAGGAGAAGACATTTTTCACACAGATAACAAATGCGGACCTTTGCTAGTGTGGAGGCACCATGGTCACACTTAGGAGAAAAGAAGGACTTTTGCTTAAGTGCTTGGATCATGAAGGACTGTGATTTAGGAGGATCAATGATAAGAGAGGAGAAGGAATTTTTCTCAAGGATTGCATCACAAAGGACTGTGATTAAATATCTTGGATAGGTGGAGAATTACTTCCAGCTAGAGATCATACAAGTCAAGAAGAAGAGAGAGTAGAGGCAGCCACAGGTGGGTTTCAATTGATTGAAGCCATAGGAAAGGGGTGTGTCATACGGATCTTGTTGTACAATATTTCCATACATGTACGTGAATTTTATTGGAGATAGTCGCATACATATGTGGGTTTTCTTAAGGAAATATGTGTATACCTCGAAAAGTGTGCAAATCCGGGTTGTACAACAAGTCGGGCTTTGCCATGTTTATCTGCAATTGTATTTATCTCAGTGGGCCATTATCCCTATTATGTGAGCCCTGATTTTATCATAATAAAATCATTCTCAGCACTGGTTTTCCCTCTGGGTTTTTTCCAGAGGTATCTACCCAAAACAATTGGTGTTTATTTGTGCATAATTTGGTTTCCTTGTTTATTCTTTCGCTGCATGTTTAGTTGATTACTCAGTGTGCTTTAATTCAATAAGTGATTTATTTGGAATTAAATGGACTAGGTGTTGGGTAGGATAAATTCAACATGGTACTAGAGGATACCAAGGGTTGTTAGAGAAAAATCAACATGGAATCAGAGCAAGTTTACTCTTAGAGGAAGCCAATATTAGGTTGCACAACGACATATCTATTGGATTTGAGTGAACAGGAGTTAGATCTAGTTCAAATCTAGTGTTACAAGAGAATATATATGCGATCAAGAGTGTCGAGGTGGGTGCTTGAAGGAATAAGCACAGATCCACTATATTTTGCAACAAATCTATTATATTTGCAAGAGATCTTAGCATATCTATAAACCAAGAGGTAGAAATCAAAGGACTGGCTTATGGGAAACATTTGTACTGAGGTAGAACTAAGTTTTCGTAGGTTTACGAAGGTGTACACAAGTCACATAAGTGACATACGCATATGTACTTGGGTCTCTTTAAGAGCAATAGCTCTAGTGGTCACATTCGTACAAGTCCGTACAAGGGGAGTTTCAATAACCAGGGTAGATTAGTAGGTCCAAGCAATGGGAAGCAAAGTCCATGCAATAAAAAAATTGTAATGTCCCTAATACAAACCCTAGTTGTAATTGTACATATAGGATGGTGAGTCATTTGCATCAAGTGTAAATGTAAATGTGCATATAGGTTGGTGAGCCATTAGCACCAAATTGTGGATTTGCGCACATCAATATAGTGCATGAGGTATGTTGTCAAGGAAAGGAGTACACATTCCATAGTGTTGCATGCACCTGAACAAGTGTGCGGGGATGACCAAGTTATGTGTGTGTGTGTGTGTGTGTGTGTGTGTGTGTGTGTGTGTGTGTGTATTGGAGGCCAAAGAGCCTGTGTGGTTATGACGTTGGTGAGCTAGGAAGAAGATAGGCCAGTGTGTCTTTTTTTGTAAAATGTAATCACACTCAAGTTATTAATATTAAAAAATTGTTGCGCGTAGACGAACTCAAATGAAAATGAGACAGGGGGATGAACTCCACCAAAAAAGGGAAAAGTTTGGGCTAAGACAAGGGGGATTAATCCCAAGGTAATATTTTATTAACATTTCTGAAAAGTGAAATTTATGGATAATTAGTTATCCTAAGTTCTCGAGGGATGGGGACATGGGACCAAGTGGCTAAAGCTAATTATGAAGGTGACAAGTGTCTAGTTTAATGCATGCAATATATTAAATTTGGCCTTAGTGTATTTTTGGGGATTCACTCATTCCTTCATTTGGAGACCAACTTTCCTCTGTGAAGGAATTGGATCTTTCTGTAACTCACTGTCATTGTAAACCATGTTCTTGGGAAAATTTAGTTGTGGTGGAAGAGTTGGGTTTCCAAGCCCGTTTGAATTCTCTCGAGGTGAGAGATTAGTTGTGCTATTTACTTACTTATGCTATGGTTTATTTCTTGTATGATGTTGCATATAAGTAGTTGTTGTCATTTTGTATAATGTTTCTTGCACACGTAAGTGTGGTGTTGATATTCAATATTATATATGTTGATACTGAGAGGGGGGTGAATTAGTATCAAGTACAATTTGGAAACTTTTTCAACGTATACTTCAACCAGATTATATATTCAATTATATCGTATGAGAAATGAACAATAGTAGAAGAGTTACACCAATACTCCACAATACACCATGCACAATATATCAAAAATAACCAATAGTTATTGTTCAAGGGAAGCAATGACTTCCAAAGGTAACTACAACTTACAAATATAAAGGGAGGGATAAACCTCCAAAAGGAAGATAAAATCCTCTAATATCAAGAGAGGGTTTACCTCTCTATCCTTGCCCCTTCTTTCCACCCAATAATATATGAGAGATAATACAACTTTACATTAAATCATAACCATCAACCAACCATCATATAGAACCTGATAATGCTTCCTGAGACTTCTTCAACTTCTACAAGTCTTCACTTATTCGAATAATTTGATACCATAGATAATATAACTCAATGTATTCTATAAAACTCCTCCAAGTTTCACTACTTGAATCCTCCCAGAAAAGGAGTTATAGAGAAAATGGTAGACCTTATTCAATTTTGGTTTATTCAGGAGAGCAAACTTGTATAGTATGCTCTGCGCTCGACATTTAACATATGATTATGAAATTTGTAAACGGGAAACTAAAGCATGTACTCTTTCCAATGCAATTGGTCTCACTTAATTTGGATTCTCTATGAAGAATTTATGAATGGTTTACCCGAAACACCTGTTTATGACTAGCTTCAGGACTAGTCAAAAACCCTACCTTCCACAGAGTGTATCTCCAAAATTATAGCGAATAAAGAGAAGATATTTTTACCACAGGTACCTAGATATGTCTTCTCAATAGCATAAAAATTTCAGTATATGAATCGTTCTAGAAAAATCGTTATAGCGAAAAATGGTAAGATGACCTATAAATAACATACCTTAGAACACATCACCAAAATACTTCATCCTCCCTTGAAATGTGTCCTTCTTTACTTCATATTTCCTCTGAAATTCGACTTATATCTCCTTGTTCATTAACAAACTTGTGTGTATTGAAAAAATATGTTTAATGATATGTATTTATACCCTTTATGTCACTTCCTTTTAACATTAGGGATGACCTGACACTTTCTTATTTTGTAATTATTTTCTTTAATTATCTTCAGGGTCGACCTGTACTTCCTTATTCAATTCACTTTGTCATCTTCAAAAATTCATTTCTCCTCAACCATGAGGATCCATGTGACGTGCCACCTACCACCGGAAACAACATGATGTATACTATCCATCCATGGGTGTTGTATCTGCATGTGCATTGTCCTTCATGTCCAGATGCCTTCATCAATATTGGGGTCCAAAACCAATGACTAGGGTTGACATCAATGACAACAACCAATATTCCAACAATATCCCCCTTTTTCATTGATGGAAACACTCATGCTCCCATGTCATCATGATCCCAATTTCTCTCCCCCTTTGACATCAGTGGAAAAGGGTGGGGTTTCTCCCCGTGAGTTCAATGGCATAAGGTGACGTTCTTCTTTGGGGTTGGTCCCCATCAATATGTGGCACTCAATAATACTTCATCCTTATTTTTGGTCTTTGGGACTTTTTCTTCATTGGAATCCTTTTGTGTGGCTTCTTTCTTCTCTCTCTTCTGCATGTCTAGGACATATATGTTGTTCGGTATTCTTGTTGTAGTTGCAACCAATCTTCCTAAGTTATTTTCTCTGATTTTACATATTAGGGAGTCAAACGTAAGAGTGTATCCTTGATCATGTATTTTGCTAAGACTGAGAAGATTATGCTTCATATATCCAACCAATAGGAATTTTCCTACTTTTACATTTTCACTTCCAAGCTTTACAGTTCCTTTTCCAAGTATTTTGGTAGATGAGTCATCTCCAAATGCAATATTTCCACCCTTTTTCTTCAAGCTGACAAATTTTCTTTGATCTCCAGTCATATGAGATAATCACCCACTGTCTATGAACCATTCATATTCTTCTTTGCATTATTTAGTGACCAATGTTGTTCGACAGTTTTCATTGTGTGTAATTTATTTCCTTTTCCATGTTGTAGTTGGTATAGGGACATTTGGCATACAATTATCTTCCTTTATCTCTTTGCAATCTTGTGCTTTGTGATGAAGATTGTTGCACTTGTAACATATAATATTTTGATCCATTAATGGGTCAAATGGATTATAGTTTTTGTTGACAGGTCTACAAAAATTTCCATATCTACTATTTGCACCATTCATGTAGCTTGCGTAGTTATTCCTTTCAATGATTCTACAATTGATTGCCTTGTGTCCAAAATTTCCACAACCATAAAATGTCCAAGAAAGAAATTTTGATACTTGGGAGTAAGTGATCTTGTTTTTGGTGTGGTCTATCTGGGTTCATGATATATTATTCTATAGTTTCCTTCATAATGATTTCTTTCATACCTGATGGGAGAGGATCTTCTTGATGTCTCTTTCCTTATGAATTTTGGTCTTCTATCTTGTTGTTCTGTTATGGAGTATTGGTTTCATCATTTTCATCTTCCTTCTCTTGTTTTGTTGTCTTCAAACTGTCATTTTATCCTAATTCAGTCTTGTCGTTTGGAGATCTTTGACTACTAAGGATCTCATCTAATTTTTCAGTTCTTTTTTTGAACTTCTTCAACTTTTCTATTGTCAGTAGTAGCTCCCCTTTTGTGTGATCCATTTCTTATTTCAATTTATCATAATCTTCTAATTGTTCCTTCAAGCTATCAATGGTCTTTTCAAGCTTGTAATTCTCTTCTTCACAACTAATCAATTCACCTTTTAGTATTATGTTTGTGTTTCTAATCTTGCTATTTTCAGTTTCAACATGCTTCAACTTTTCAAGATTCTCATATTCTTGTTCACTCTCTGCATTGTCTTTGTATCCCAAAAAGGAATCAAGGTTGGTTTCTTCATCTAAATCTTCTTCAGAAATAATTTATTCTTCTTTATAACTCTTGTGGTCATCATCCTGGGTTTCTTGGGCTAAGAAGAGGACTTCTCCTCCATCATTATCTTCTTCATCACTCTCATCTGAGGATATGTCATCATCCTTGGAGTAGAATCTCTTTTTATTGTTGAGACTTCTCTTTTTGTAGTAGCAGTTTTCAACAATATGTCCTATTCTACCACAGTTAAAGCATTTGAGGGGAGACTTACCTTTGTATCTTCCACTTCCCTTCTGGAACCTTCTTAAGAAATTTGTTATTTATTCATCAAGGTCATTATCCTTGTATTTTTTATTCTTTATGGATTTAAAGGTTGTTTCATTGTTTGGCTGGTCACTTTTTGTACATGTTCTCATTTCATATGCTCTAAAAGACCCATGTAATTCATCCATTGTCATTTTGGTCAAGTCCCTAGTTTCTTCAATGGCGGAGACCTTAGCATCATACTTCAAGAGAAGTGATCTCAACACTTTTTGTA
>ML790608.1:234353-247105 GCA_009831015.1 Picea engelmannii | reverse complement strand
GACCTGACACTTTCTTATTTTGTAATTATTTTCTTTAATTATCTTTAGGGCCTACATGTACTTCCTTCTTCAATTCACTTTGCTATCTTCAAAAATTCATTTCTCCTCAACCATGAGGATCCACGTGATGTGCCACATACCACCGGAAACAACATGATGTATATTATCCATCCATGGGTGTTGTATCCACATGTGCATTTTCCTTCATGTCCAAATACCTTAATCAATCTTGTGGTCCAAAACCCATGACTAGGGTTGACATCAATGACAACAACCAATCTTCCAATAGAGACATGAAAAACCCTAACCCTAAATGGCTATTGGGATATGTTAAATAATAGGCCACTATGAGGAGAAAGGGTTCCATTCCTTTAGCATTGTAGTTTTTCCATAGTTGAGTAGAGAATATATGAGTGGGATTTGAGAGAATAATAGAGGAGGAAGTTGATTCTGAAGTATCCATTCAGGCCACAATGTCATAGGTAACTCCATACTGAGTGCCCCTTTCTTTATATTTTCATTTTCATAAATAAATAAAAGAGAGAAGAGCATAAGCCTCAACTTCTAGCTGGGTTTTCTCCCGTATTAGGTTTCTCATGATACATCTTGTGTTCAATTTTGTGGATGGTGTGTACATTTGCTTGTTCTTTCATTTTCACATTTCAATTAATTTTATAAATATGAGCAATAATCTAGTAATAATTAATTTTGGATCTAAGGAAATAAGCTGCATAATTTAAGATTTTAGAATATTACAAGATTTGTTGTTGTGAACTTTTCTAGTGGAATATCCATGGTACTTTACATATCATATTAGTGTAAAATTTAGGTTTAATTGGGGTGTTTGTGGAAAGTTGCAAGATCTGGGTATTGGATTAAGAAGGAAGTCATAGAACACTAGCCATGGCAGATGAGTCTATTAATTACAATCCTTAGGATGTAGTGGAAGAGATATTTTTTAGGTTGGAAGTGTAAGTTGATCGTATCTCTCACAACATGGCCCTCCTCATGTAGATTTATAAAAAAATATCAAACCTTTCGGGGATGTTGGTGGCTCTAACTAGAAATATATATTTGATGAGAAAATAGGAGATAGTGAAGACCCAAAAAAAGAGTCAATAAAAGAGATCAAGAAAGAGAAACCAAGTTCCAATGTCATCACTCCTTCACAACCTCTATTTAAAATGGAAGCCAAATTGTACATCAAACTGTACCAAGGTGATATCGATGTTAAGTTGAATCATTGGTTGCAATAGTTAGAAGTGTATTTTAGTTTCCATAATATAGATGAAGAGAAGAAACTTTCATTTTCCCAACTGAAACTAGGGGGTTACACACTAACCTAGTCGAAAATCCACATAGAGACACTTAGGTTGGAGGTTGATCCACCAATAACCAAGTGGGAGTATTTTAAAACCCTCATCAAGTCCCAATTTTACCCTATTTGGTATGTATAGGACCAACATATATGTTGGAATCACTTCAAGGAGAGGCAAGGGAAAAGCGTACAAGAGTACACCATTGACTTAGGAAATATGGTGATCATGTTGGGTATGTCTCCTAAGAACCTAGATGTACTCCTCAAGCATCTCGTGGATCTACATAGTCTTTTATGAAAACAAGTGATGCTCTTCAAACCCATGACCATTGATGAGGCTTATGTGCAAGAACAATATTTGGAGAACATATTCCATAAGAAAGGTCAACCAAGTGGTTCTAAACAAAAATACCAACAAGATTCTTCTAATGAGGGGAAGAAGAAGTGGAAAGGAAAATACAAGAAGATGGAAGCCACTCCACATCAGTGCAATGATCCAAACAACCACTACAAACATTGAAATATTGATGGTCACACTAAAGAAAAGTGTTGGAAGCTACATCCATAGTTGAATCCAAAGAACCATAAGAATTATACCAATAACAAGAACATTCTAGGAAAGGTTTCAATAAACTATTTATAGAGAATATCATAAATGGATGAGAATATTATATGAACTTCAGTGCAGAAGGAGGTGAATATGAGTATCCTTCATCAATAAGAAGAGAAGGAAATGACAAAACTCTTCCATATTAATATCCAGGTCAAAAATACCAAGGTATATGATCTATTTGATTCTAACTCACAAACCAAACTCATAAAAGATGATCTAGTCATCAAGCGTGGGTTGGAATTTCATGATCATCCAAGACTATATCCATTCAGATGAGTGAAAATAATGTATAGGTCAAAGTCACTAAACAATGTAAGATCAAGTTTTTTATAAGTGCATATTTTATTGATGAAGTGAAGTTAGATGTATTTCCCCTTGATGTTTGTGGTGTAATTTTTGGAAGACCCTACATGTATATGAGAGATGTGATCTTCATGTGGAGAGAATAGCAGTACCACCTGATCAAGGATGGAAAGTATTTCAGCATCAACTCACACAAAGGAAAGTCAAATATCTCTATGGTAAGTGCTAACCAAGAGAAAAGGTTGATTAGTTCTAGTAAGAAGTATAAATTTATTTCATTAAGAGAGACTCAACTAGGGGAGGAATTCCTAAGAGTAAAGGGATATCTAGAGGAATGTATAAAAGAATATAAACAACAATTAGAGGATTTTTTTCATGAGTAGAAAGGATTGTTCCAAGAGCCTAAAGGTATGCCACCTAAGAGGGAAGTGGAGCATGAGATACATTTTTTGTCTAAATCCCCATTACCAAATATTAGGTTGTATAAGCAATCTGTTCTTGAAGAAAATGAAGTGAAGAAACATATGTAGCATCTACTAGAGAAACGAGTTATTTGAGCAAGTACCTCACCTTGTGGGTCACATATCATCATAGTACCTAAGAAGGATGGGACTTGGAGAATGTGTATCAAATACATCCCTTTGATCAAGATCACACTCAATAATTAGTACCCTTTGTTGGACTATGATTGTCATTAGAAAAAAACCCACAGGTGTTAGTCTTTGCCACAATTGTCGTAGTTAGGATCCACAAGAGGGGGTTAACCCATGTCGTGAAAATCACAGGAAGAGTTGAACCCAATGTCCAACAAACTCCCTCCAACATGTTCCAGGTGAGTTTCTAACTAGAGACCTATCACTCTGATACCATTTGTAGGATTACGATTGTCGTTATACCAAAACCCATAGGCATTAGTCTTCACCACAATCGCCAGAGTTAGGATCCATGAGAGGGGATTAACCCATGTTGTGAAACTCGTGGGTAGCATTGAACCCAATGTCCAACACCCTTTTCCTAGGATTGATTATTTTTTAAATCAGTTGCAACATGAAAAGTACTTCACCAAGGTGGATCTCAAATCGGGATACCACCAGGTATGCATTAAATAAGAAGACACCTAGAAGACTCCCTTGAAGACAATCAAAGGCCTCTATGAATGGTTGGTCATACCTTTTGGTTTGTGTAATGAAAAAAATACATTTATGCAGTTGATGAATGATGTATTTTGTCCCTATTTAGATTCATTTATAATAGTGTATTTGGATGACACATTGGTTTATATATCTACTTGGGAGGAGCACATATCACATATCATGTAGGTGTTAAGGATTATAAAAAACATCAATTTTTGGAAAACCTCAATAAATGTGAGTTTTCTTAGTATTCATTGGTGTACTTTGGGTATGTGATTAGTGGAGGGGAACTCAAGATAGATCCCACAAAGATGGAGACCATCATGAAGTGGCCATTTCCTACCAATGTCCTTGAATTTAGGAGCTTTTTGGGGGCAACACAATACCTACATAAGTTCATATAATCCTTTTTAGTAGTATTTGATCCACTCCACGCCATAACATCCAATGGTAAGAGTTTCCAACGGGGAAAGACTTAATAGAAATCTTTCAATGAAATAAAAAAAAGACCAATCAAGCACTAGTTTTCACATTGCATAACTTGAAGAAACATTTCAAAGTGGAGATAGATGTAAGTGGGTATGTTATGGGATCATTTTTTATGCAATAAGGTAAGTTGATATGATGTCATTCCAAGATGTTTCATGGGGGAGTTTTGAACTATCCTACATATGATAAGAAAATCTATGCCCTAGTTCAAGAAGTTAAGAAGTGGAAGCATTGTCTGATGGAAATAAAACCATTATTGAAACTAATCACTAATCAATGTAGTATTTGCAATTCCAGAGTAATATTTAGAAAACCAAAAGTTACAAGTGGATGGGGTTTTGGGAACAGTTTCATCTAGTCACCAAGTATAATAAAGTAAACATTAATAAGTTGGAGGAAATCCTTTTAAGGCCGCCTACATCCAATATTAAATATTTGGGAACTCTTATGCACATGGAGGATTTCATCCATGATGCATATAAAGAGGTATAAATCTAAGATGAGGAATTTAAATAGGTGTTCCAATAGCTAGAAGTCCAATTTTTTGTAGAAGAATGTGATGATAAGGATAACTATCATCTCCATAGTGGGTTTCTCTACAAGCTACACAAGGTATATGTTCCTAAAGGTGAAATATTATATCTTATTGGAGAGGCTCACACCTCCAAGGTTACAGGAAATATTTTTGTTGGGAAGATGGTTGCTAACTTACAAAGGTATGTGTATTGGTCCATAATGTAAGAATATATAGCTCGATATATTAGAGGATGCATGCTTTGTTGTACTAGAAAGCCTAATAATTGGAATTAAGGTCTATACCATCCCTTACCTATACCCACTCGACCTTGGGAAAGAATTTCCATGGATTTTGTGTGTGGTTTTCTGACAACCAGGAAGGGACATCATTATTTGTTTATGGTAGTTAACAAGTTTAGTAAAATGTGCATTCTTATGCCTTGTAAATAGACCATCAAAGGTATAAGAAGAAAAAAAAATGTTCTTTTAATAGGTCTATGTGCAATTTGGGATACCAAGAAGCATCATCTCAGGAATGGATACCAAATTTCTCAGTGCCTTTTGGACTACACTTTAGGAGAAGATGGAAATGAAGTTGAAGAGATATATAACATCCCAACAATAGACAGATGGGAAAATAGTTGCAGTCAATAGGAATTTGGTACAAATTTTGAGGGGTTAAAATCAGAAGCATTCAAAGACTTGGGATGAAAACATGATCTAAATTCAACACTCTTATAATAGAATAATCCATGCTTCTACTAGTAAGTCCCCTTTTGAAAATTTCTTTGGGTATTAGCCACCTTCACCCTTGAATGTCATCTATGAAAAAAAAGGAAGAGTGAGGGAAGACATCATAGGAGAATCATTACAAGTGAAGAATTGTTTGAACAATATTAGGCATATCCATTTGCAAGTATAGGAGACAATGAAGAAATCATAGGATACAAGGATGTTGGTTGTGGAGCATGATTATCTTCCTATTTCATAGGTATTTGTTTTCAGCCATGTTTATACCCCATGAATACTATACACCCCTCCACATGGGGGAGTTGCAAGGGGGCTCATCCCCCAAGTCGGGGCGTTCGGGGGTGAAGCCCCCGAAGGAAAAATTTCCTTGTAAATGTATATTGTAATTTCATAGTAAATATGGACCATTCATTATAAGGTCGCAGATCTGACAATAGAAGTTATGTTAGGGTTTTTTTCCCTAGAAGGAAACCCTCTTTTATGAGGGAAATGTATTGCGGCTATGCATCATTGCGAATATTGTAGTCTGAGAGAGGAGATTGTGAGAGAAAGAAGAGGAAGTTACAACTAGTATGTTGTATTTTGTATCCATTCATTTTGCTGGATAATACAAATGAAGGACCTAGCAATTTCTCTGGTGGACATAGCCCACACTCGGTGAAGCATGTATATCTATGTCTCTATTGTAATGTGTATCTTCTTTGTTTTATTTCCACATTTATTTTATTTTATTTTTCCACGATCCTATTTTTCTAACAACTGGTATCAAAGAGAAAGATAACTCGTAGGAAAAGAGGGTTCCTGGTTCGAGTGGGAGAAATGGTGGAAAATGGAAAGTTGAGGATCAAAAAATTTAACGGCAAAAAATACTAGTTATGGAAGATGCAGATGGAAGATTATTTATATCAGAAGGATCTATCCCTACCATTGGATCGAATAGAAAAGAAGTCGATGGCCATGAAGGATGAAGAATGGGAGGTTCTTAATAGAAAGGCACTAAGAATGATACAATTGAGCCTGACAACGTCGATGGATTTCAATATTTTGAAAGAAAATACAACAAAGGAGATGATGGACACATTGAATAAACTTTATGAAAAACCCTTAGCATCCAATAAGGTATTTAAAATGAAGAGATTATTTAATATGAAGATGTGAGAAGGTGGGTCTATTGCAGATCATTTAAATGAATTTAATATGGTTACTAATAAGCTAAGTTCTGTAAAAGTGGACTTTGATGATGAGGTCAGGGCTCTTATAATATTGTGCTCATTTCCAGAAAATTAGAATGACTTGGTCATGGATGTAAGTAACTTTATCTCTAGGTCAAACACTTTAAAATTTGATTATGTTGTTGTTGTTGTTATCCTTAGCGAGGAAATGTGACAGAAAAACACAGGTCAGACATCAGGTAATTATTTAAACACGGAGAACATGGGAATACAAAAGGATAGAGGAAAGGGATCAGGGAACCATGGGAATTATAGGAAGGGAAGATCCAAATCCAAATTGGGAAAGATAGAGTGTTGGAATTGTCAGAAGAAAGGACATTTGAAGAAATATTGTAGAGCTCCAAAGAAACAAAAAGATGGACAACAAGAGAAAAATCAGGAAGAAAATGTAACAGGTGATTTGTTACAAGATTATTTTAGTTTTTTTGTATATAATATTATGAGTCTTGGGTAGAGGGGCTTCATTTCATGCCACACCCCATAAGAAACATTTTCTATATTATGTTCAAGGTGATTTTGGACAGGTTCATTTGGGTGATGATGCACCATGCACAATTGTTGGAATGAGAAAGGTTAAAATAAAGCAAAGGAATGGAAACCAATGGTTGTTTATAGAGGTAAGACATGTTCCAGATCTAAGGAAAAATCTAATTTCAACAAGGAAGTTGGAAAGTGAAGGTTTTATATCTATATTTAAAGATAAGGCATGGAAGGTCACTAAAGGATCACTGATGATAGGAAAAGGAGAGAAGGTAGGTACAATGTATTTATGTACTGGTAATACTAATTCTTCTATCTCTTTAGATTATACAGGAGTGGATACAACACTATTGAATCATAGGCTTGGACACATGAGTGAGAAGGGGATGCATGTACTTCACAAAATAATTTTTTTCCAGATCTTAAACAAATTGATTTGGATTTATGTGAGCATTGTGTTTATGGAAAATAAAAGAGAGTCATATTTCTCAGAGTCAGAAAAGAAAATAAGAGTGAAAGGTTATAGATTTTGCATACAAATGTATGGGGACCAAATCAAGTATCATCTCTTGGTGGCTCTCATTACTATGTTAATTTTATTGATGATGCAACTAGAAAAAATTGGGTTTATTGCATTCGACAAAAATATGATGTTTTTGATACTTTTAAGAAATGGAAAGATTTGGTTAAGAATGAGACATGAAAAAGGTTGAAGTGTCTCATATCATACAATGGAGGTGAATATTGTAGCAAGGAATTTGATTATTACTGTTCATACCATGGGATTCATAGAGAAAAGACGGTTTCATAAACACCACAAGCAAATGGTGTGTTAGAAAGGATGAACATGGAAATCATGGAGAATGCAAGGAGTATGTGATTGCATGTTGGGTTGCCCTCATAGTTCTGGGAAGATGTTGTAGATATTGTTGTTTACTTAATAAATAGAGGACCTTCAATCTATTTGGATGGTATAATTCCAAACGAGGGATGGACAGGTAATAAGGTAAACTATTATTTTTTGAAGACTTTCGATTGTGAAGAATTTGTCCATATTGATAAAGAAAATAGAATAGATCTTGAGGCAAAATCCAAGAAGTGTACCTTTATTGGATACAGTGTTAATGATTTTGGTTATCGCTTATGGGATTATGAAAATCACACAATCATTAGGAGTAGAGATGTCATATCCAATGAGAAGGTCATGCACAAAGATCAGTTCCAGGGAAATAAATAGGAAAAAGAAAAACCAGAATACACAATGCTTGATGAGATCACTGAAAACGAAATTCCAAAGGTACCAAAAAATGAAAATGTACAACAATAGGAGAAGCAGGTAACACAAACTCCTATAAGTGTTGTTAGAAGATCTACCAGGTTAAGTAGACCCCCTGAAAAATACTCTCATTCATTGTATTATTTATTGTTGACTAATTTTGGTGAACCAGAATGATATGAAGAGGCAATGCAGGTAGACACTAAAAAGAAGTGGGAGAAAGGAATGAAAGAGGGAATGGATTCCTTGGTAAATAACCAGACTTGGGACTTGGTACAGTTTCCTGCAGGAAAAAGAGCATTGTAGAATAAATGGGTTTACAAATGAAGGAAGAAGACGGAGGAAAAAAGTGGTACAAGGCTAGACTTTTTGTAAAGGGTTTTGCACAAAATAAAGGTATAGATTTTGATGAAATATTTTCTCCTTTTGTTAAAATGACTTCAATTAGGACTATTTTAAGTCTTGTGGTAGTAGATGCATCTTGAACAATTAGATGTAAAAATATATTTTCTCCATGGGGATTTTGAGGAAGAGATTTATATGCAACAATCATAGGGGTATGAGGTCAAAGGGAAGGAAAATTTGGTATGCAGGTTGAAGAAGATCTTGTATGGCCTAAAGCAAGCTCCAAGGCAATGGTATTTGAAGTTTGATAGCTTTATAAAAGAGCACGATTATAGTAGATGTCATTCTGATCACTATGTTATTTTAAAAATCTAGAAAATGAAAGCTATATTATCTTGCTATTTTATGTAGATGACATGCTTGTTGCAGGGTCTATTATGCAGGCTATAAATGTGCTCAAGAAGAAATTATCTAATTAATTTGCGATGAAGGATTTGGGTGCTGCAAAGAAAATCCTTGGTATGAGAATAACAAGAGATAGGAAAAATCACAATTTGACATTGTCCTAGGGTGAGTACATAGAGAAGGTGTTGGAGAGGTTTAGAATGCAGAATAAAAAAACCAATTAGTACACCTTTGGCCAACCATTTCAAATTAACAAAAATGTGTCCGAAGACACATGAGGAGACAAAATACATGTCCAGGGTCCCTTATTCATCAATAATTGGTAGCTTGATGTATGTGATGGTTTGGACAAGACCAGATATTTCACATGCAGTGGGATTTGTGAGTAGGTATATGAAAAATATAGGTAAAGGACATTGGGAGGCAGTAAAGTGGATTCTCAAGTATTTGAAAGGTACTAAAACTCATGCATTATGTTTTGGAGGTTCAAACACTATTCTAGAGGGATATGTTGATTTAGATATGGCAGGTGATAAAGATAGCAGGAGGAGCACCACATGGTATGTTTTTACTATAGGTGGAACAAAAGTAAGTTGGATTTCGAAACTGCAAAAGGTTGTTGCACTTTCAACAAAAGAGGCAGAGTATGTTGTTGCTACAATGGCTAGTAAAGAGATGATTTGCTTACAGAGGTTTATGGAGGAATTGGGAAAGAAGCAAGAGAATAGAAAGTTGTACTGTGACAATGAGAGTGCCATTCATCCTACAAAGGACTCAAATTTCCATTCGAAGACTAATCATATACATATTAGGTACCTATTCATATGGTCTGTCTTGGAAGATGGAAATTTGAAGTTGGAAAAGATACACACTAGCCTAAATTCTGTAGACATGTTAACAAAGGGAGTAACCAAGGAGAAACTAGTTCCTGTTCAATTTCAGTTGGTCTTCAAGCATGAAGGTGAAGATGAGAAATTTTCTAGGTCCAAGGTGGAGTATAGTCCAACAAGTACAACATCAGTGGATTTGTTGTGATCAGTCTCCAAGTGGGAAATTGTTGGTTGTGGAGCCTAATTATCTTCATGTTTCATAGGTCTCTATTTTCAGTCTTGTTTACACCCCATGAATATTGTGCACTCCTCCATACGAGGGGGTTGCAGGCAAGGCTTTCCCCCCTGTGGGGGATTGAGGGTGAAGCCCTCGAAGGAAAAAATGCCTTGTAAATGTATATTGTAATTTCATAGTAAATATGGACCATTCATTATAAGGTCGCAAATATGACGGTAGAAGTTATGTTAGGGTTGTTTCCCTAGAAGAAAACCCTCTTTTATGAGGGAAAATTATTGCGACTATGCATCATTGCGAATATTGTATTTTGAGAAAGGAGACTGTGAGAGAAAGAAGAGGAAGTTACAATGGGTGTGTTGTAGATTGTATCCCTTCATTTTGTTGGATAATAAAAAGGAAGGACTTGATAATTTCTCTGGTGGATGTAGCCCACACTTAGTGAACCATGTATATCTGTGTCTCTATTGTATTGTGTATCTTCTGTTATTTATTTCCTCATTTGTTTTATTTTATTTCTCCGCAATCCTGTTTTTCTAACAAAGGCTAGACATGATCAACACAGAATTGAGAAATCATTCAAAATGGTAGACAAATTTTGGTTATATTTGAACAAGGAAAGAATACAAGGTCCTGGTAAGAATATGAAGGATTTGTGGTATGGTCCTTTTGAAGTGTTAAATAAGGTGGGTGATAATGCCTATAGACTAATTCTACCTCTATATATGCAAATTTACTAAATAACAAATGTGGATAATATGAAACTTTATGAGCCTTCGATGTTGAATCAAGAAACTGAGGAGTAGGTTCTAGCTACCATAGAGCACTTAGCACTAGAATGTTAGGAAGAGTTGGTAGAAGATAGAATTTTATAGAAGAAGTCTAGGACTAGCAGATAGGGGTAGCAAAGGAAAAATTCCAAGGAAAACTGGTACTCTGGGGAGAAGGTAGAGGAAACATTTTCTCACCTTATTTAATCATTTTTTTGGGTGACCAAATGATCAAAATCTGGACCAGGGGTCAAATTTTAGCTCAAAAATCAATGTTCTCGGAATTGCTTCAAAACGAACGAGAGCGTAGCCCTCGTCGTCACGAATCCAACGCAATTCATTTCATCTCAAACGGATGTTAGGAGCGAGAGATATAGCGATCTGTTCGAATCATCAAACATGCAAAAAAAATGGATGTTGACTGTACAGTCCGTATAGGCTGACGTGGCAGAGTTCGTACATGCTGACGTGGAAACCGTACAGTGACATGGCACTTGCTGACGTGGCAGTTTGTGATTAGCTGACAATTGGGCAAATGTTATTGCGACACGTGGCATCATTTGGGAGAATGGTAAGGTGCCATGTGGCCCAATCATGGGCTGCCACGTGGCACCCCGGTATTGGTTGGTTGGTCGTTTATTAAAATTTTATGGGACTTCGTGGGGTTCGACCCCCGGACCTCCCCCACTATTGAAATATTTGGTAAAGTCCGCCGTGCCAATGGGCCACACATTGATTCTTGTTATATATGCGGGCCACATTTTATTTAACTTTGTGTTATATGGTATATGGTGGGGGGTTGGGCCGGGGCTTAGCCCTGACCCAAGCTTTTATCGTGTTAAACCATGTGACCAATACACATATCAACGAAGCGTGGGATTTGTGTTGTGGTTTAACCCAAGGTTTTATTGTGTTAACCGTAACCATATATATATTGCGCGGGAGAGTATTTCAAATGTAGCCCCCGGTTCTATTGCATTTCACCATACCATAATATTTGTGCGCACGGTTTGGGTTGTTTATAATGGTTAGCCCCCGGTCACACCACCCTTTACATGTGACCATTATATATTGTGTGCACGTGCATTTCAAACGAATTTTTGGCATGGGTTTTTATGGTTTCGGTTTGAACGGTTATGCAATCATATGTTGCCACTTGTCTTCGTTTTATTTGCCATGTAAACGAAGCCCCTTTATCTATAGCATGTGGTCCTATTATGCCCCATATGCCCAGGTGCTTGGCGGTTAGGGGCTAGAGGCGCCCTAACCATTCTATGGTTTGCACCATTGGCGCAGTTGCGCCCGGTACCAGTTTTTTTCACTTAAATGAGCGTGTGAGCCAGGTTCAAAGAGGAAGGGTGCATTTTGGCGAACCAGTTTCAGCAAGGTTGAAGGAGGAAAATGGAGGAGGCCTATCTTCTTCATCTTTTGGCCGATTGAGGTGCCGTAAAATCTCAGCTAGGGGTTTTTGGACGTGATGAATCCATTGGCACTTTTTTCACAGCCATTTGAAGACTTCTTATGCAGGTTTTTCACCATTGAAGTTTCAGGAAGCTCTATCGAGTTTGAAGCCCTCATTGATGGAGGACATGTTTTGGTGAGCCTATGTTTGTTTTCTGTGATTGAATAATCATGTTTGGCTAATTGTTATGCTCTGAACACATTGGGACAGGTTTCAGAGGCTGTTGAGGAATTTTACAGGTGTTTTTTCCAAAGAGAAGCTCAGTGAAGCTAATGGCCAAATGTAGAAGAGGTCATGTCTGGATGAGCCATGATCCGTTTTCAGATTTTTATTAGTCATTTTTGGGGTTTTTATGTGTTCTGATCTCAATGGTACAGTCTATTTTTTCATTGGAGTTGAGCAACAACTTGTAAAAGAAATTTTGACTAATTAATCCCAGAGAGCCAAGTCCATTGATGGAGGCTCAAGGAGATGTAGCCCGGAGGGGGGGGTGAACTCCTTTATCATGTTGTGATTGTTCTGAGTTTGATGGTTTATTTGTTGCAAGTTATGTTGTTGTGTATTTATTGAAAGTACATATTTAACCATTTAAAAG
>ML790608.1:202905-225556 GCA_009831015.1 Picea engelmannii | reverse complement strand
ATATATATATATATATATATATATATATATATATATAATATTATTTACATTCATCGACCTTTTTCACAAGGTCCATTCACATCACACATTCACATTTCTGAGTTTTCCACATTACTTGGCCAGTATAGTTATTTTTACAGACTGGGGGAAACAGGGTGTTACAATTAAACACTTGCATTAACAACTCTACTATGACCAATATTAATCTATACTAAATATTTATATAAATATTTTTTATAATTTGTAACCCTTATCTAAAATGGCAAGCGATGTCGCCTTCCCACCACTTACCATCTCCTCATTGTGTCGCCTTCACACCAGGCATATAAAGCCACCTTTCTAGTTAAGAAAAACTGTTTGCATATGCTTTTTCCCTACATAATTAACAACATGTTGGTATGCAGGTTCAAGCTTATCTTTTGACTCCTCCTCTAACTACAACTCTTTGTAGTGAGTCTAGAAAAGAGAATGATGATAACAATGGAATAGTGTTAACTCTTCATCACATGAGAACCAGGGAAGGATTTGTGGTTGCAGAAGATGGTTCTAACCATGAAGACTGAGCGCACCAACGACTTTCCAATACCGTACAAGTCTCCAAGGATGGTGCTTCGACACTGAAGCAAAGGATTATTATAAAGTCTACCAGCGGGGAGGGGTCTTTGTATGGTGACAGAGAGAGCTACAAGTATTACATCAAATTGTCAATGGAAAATAAAAAAGATCTATTTCTTGTCATGGAAATGGGAAGTGATTTTGTGTGGGTGACTTGCACCAGAAATTATACATGTAATGATTTCCCTGAATACGGCATGGTATTTCATACAAGAAATTCACTTTCTTCTCTTCATGTAAAGCGTGTCGATTCAAAGTGTAAATACCTATCTGTGCATGACGACTACATCCATATGCATCCAGAACGTGTCCTGGGCTTGTACGAAGTATATGGTTCAATATGGCATAGAAAACATGACCACGCATCTACTGAGTGACACCTTTAATTTTCCATTGGAATATGGATGAAGAATATATTTAGTGGTTTCATCCGAGGCTGCTGGTATTGCAGGATTTAGATGGATATGTATATTTAACTGGAATTAGCAAGAATGAGTACAAATGGTAAGTGTGTTTTTTTCGTATCCACTACCGAAGTGAAGTGACTTTCCTTGTTTATTGAGGTTATCACTTTTCTTGCTCCTTTCTTCCTCATTCCAACTTTCATATTGGTTGGGTAAAACCCAATGATCCAAAATAAGGTCTGCAGAGTAGTAAGGTTGTTTCACTTTGGTCACTAAATGGTTGTCATGCTAATAAGATGTATCCTATATGGGGTATAGGATGAAGAATTTACAAAATTACATAGCATAAAAGAGACATCACATTTATCTCTGCTTACGTCTCCGACTAGTTTTACTAGCTAGCTTTCTTACTTGAAGATCTGACACTAACAAGGACACTAACTAAACTTCCCTCTAATTAGGCCACTAAATAACAAATGAACAAGGCCTATAGATGGAGGACAAGCTTGAAATCTATCTTCATTCAAACACCTACCCGAGGAACAGATCTCACCCACCTGGTTGACCCGATTATGGGATAAATCAATATTTCAAGCTCATCGACGGGCCAAAATTAAGACTAAGGAGCTGAGTCAACTAATGGAAAAGCACCAGTAGCAGGGATGGGGATACCAACCAAAAAGTTATTGGACTCATACCAATATTCCCTAACCTCAATTACTCTCTCTTTGAAGGAAAACTTATTATTTTCTACCCATTCAACTCCACCACTCCTTAAATAGTTTTGGCATACTCTCATAAATGACCCATCTTGGTTGTTGTAAATTATTATTGTTACAGAATCAATTTTAATTTTAATCGAAATCTTGTTGGATGACAGATACCTTTATTATTTGTTAACGTTTAAATTTTCTTATTTTTTCATGTGATCTTTAATCTAAATTTCCCATTTGAAAATCGAATGGAATTTATCTTCCAATATCATGACTAGCAAAGTGGAAGGATCAATCTTTTATTTATTTTTATTTTCTTTTCTTTTAATTCAAGGGAACGAGGATCTAAGTGGAAAAAAAATCAAGGTTACTTCTTAAAAGAAAAAGAAGATAAACAATTAAAACAAAAACTTAGTAATAATGAAGTGTGTATTTTTGTTTATCTACTGCAAACGATTACAGGTTCAATGCGTTAAAGGATTGTACTTCGTAGAACGCAAATCATGAAGCTTGTCTTAAGTGAAAAAATACAAGACATGTACAACTTTTCACTTGTTAGACCGACAACCTCCTCCTACTGAACACATTGTTATGATCCAAATTCCATTTTCAATTTGATATACATCATATCACTGCTGTGAAACATACACATTCCAAACTACTCTCCCAAGTGACTTCAATCTTCTTTATCAACCAGATTGAACTCAAGAAACATGTGCATGACATCCCATGATGAATTCTAGTATCTTTAGTACTCAATGGTCACCCAACTTGATCAAGCAAACTATGCTAAAAAGGCCATCTTTTTAATATACTAACAGTTGTGAATAACCCAAAACTTATGCTAACTTCAATTAAGAATTCTAGTAGATAATAGATGTTTGGAAGTCGATATTGAACCTGTTGTGTTGCTAGGAAACTATCAAAAATAGAAGTTCACTCAGAAGAACAATCATTTGGGCTTCACTCAGAAGACATGGGAGGAAGTCGATATAGAGATATGAATTGTTTGGGCTTCACTCAGAAGATCTACGAGGCATTTTCCTAATCCATGGACCACTCTACTGATAACGTCAATGTATTGTGTGCTATGCATTTTGTTGAACTGTGGATATTTCATTGTTTAAACATTATCGTCATACCTAAATAAAGTATAGAAATAATTATAAATAAGGTATTTCCATGGATATAGTAATACTTTATCGTGAATTTTAGCTTTTATTGTTTATGCAAAACCATTTCAATTTTTTTGTTATTTGTTAGATAATTATTATATGTCTGAAATACCATACCATGCACTTACAAGAGTTAGTCAAACAGTTCAGGATGTTTAGCAATAGGATTGGATTTGGCAATGATTCTAACACTTATCACTGCTAGGGTATTCCTCTTCCTTTTCGTGCACAGTTCTGGGAGGATTTTTGAACCCCTCCCAAGTAGTCAACTATACCAAAGAATCAAAATAACCAGGACCAACATCACATTTTTTGGCTGAGACTCACTACTGCAATTTGTTTCATTATCGATAGTACCATTGTGGGCTATAACTACTACCATCAATCGGCTATTGACGAGTACCATAAACTATCTGTTGGTCAATATCTTTGATGACCAAGACCTAGTGTTATAGCTCTCTCCATACTACTAACTAGTATGTCCTAGGTCTCTAGAGAATCATGGAGTACTAGGTTACCCACCAGTTGAAGGGTTCCCACACATTGGTTTCCCTCCTCAAAATTAGCGAACTCCATTTCGCCATCTCCAACTTTCTACACTCGGAGAAGCCCCTTGTTAAACACCCTTTCCCTTCCATATTTCTTCATGTTAGCCATACTGAAACAAAGAAAGAAAACATTATTCTTGATGCAAGAGAGCGAGAAAGTGTGTCTAGAGAATTGGGCCCCGACGTGATGACCCAAAGCTTTTTTTATTACTTTCCCATTGATATGGCATGCAAGGCAGGGTTTGAAAAAAATGTATCCTCACAAGCTACAATTGTCTTGTACATGATATAGCCTTGGCATTTTTCAATTGGTTATGTGATGTAGACATGGAAGGTGGCCACTAACATGTGCACTATCGTGAGGACATTACATGGGATGTGACCACCAACACGTGCACTATCGTGAGGTGGTTACCAACAAGACGTGCACTATCATGGAATATATGGAATGCCACATAATAGTTATGATGGGTTGGATTAAGGCTGACATATCCATACATACAAAACATTCATTTTTCAACATTTTTTCCATTTTCAGTTTAATGTACTGTGTATTTGGTTAAACACAATCATTAATATGGACCTTCCTATTATTTGTGTTTACATGAAAAACATGTGGTTTATCATTTTTAGTTGAAAATCTAGTTAATTACATCATTAAATACTTATGTACCATTCATTAGCATATTTCATTGAGAAGTTTGTTGAGTGCATCATTAGATCCTCCTCTTAACGCACTACAATGACTTGAAATGGAAGGATTAAATAGTGCAAAATTCAAACATGAATATTTGATGGACATTGAGAGAAATGCACTGCTGGTAATAAATTCATGGAAGGATAGACAAACATTTAGCGGCTATGAAGAAACTATAAAGGTAATAAAAATAATGGCATTTTTTTATATTGAATGCCCATCATAGAGAAATAGATAAATCATTTGATCATGAGCTTTTACATAACATATATTGTAGTTGACATTCAATATTATAGTGAAGCAAATGTTGAGCTTGACACATGAGAATCCCTTGGCAGTCAGAATCTGATCTGGATTTTATGAGAAGAACGAAATGACTACAGATTATTAACAGATGCTTAACAGAGAATAACAAAGATACAGTAAAAATGGTTTTCTATTCAATAAGGAAATAAGTTGAAACTGTAAAAATGCAGCGGAAAACAAGCTTGCTAGAATGGTGGTGGCTTATCTATGAGAAGAGATGTGACGGTTGCACTCATTCACAAGAAGATAATTTTACAATGAAGTTCCAAAGGTATTTTTATCATAAATAAAATCCAAAACCCTAACCCCAGAATATGAAAAGCCAACATCTTTGTGGACCTCGTTTTGGATAGTTTGGCGTATCAACTTCCCGGGGACGTAACTTTGGAATACGATCTCTGTTTGGGGTGCACAATAGCTCGTTGGAAAGGTATTGTTGAGTAGATTCATTTTGGGATCTTAATTAGAGCCTTTGGCTGTCATTGAGAATATCTATCTTGAAAAACCTTCATTTAGGCCCTCAAAATGGCCCCAAACGCTAGAAACTACTAAAAATAGTAAATTTCCAAAATTGTCAGAAAATTGTTTTGAGCCAGTTCGAAAAGGTGGGTGGCCACCGATATCCACCTGGATCATAATCCTTCATGAATTTGGTACATTCATGAGAGGACTTGTATTAGTGCCAATTAATATCCCAGGCACACCTTATGAAAAAAAACTGGAGGTTATATTGCATAAATTGGATGATTATAATATGTAGCTTAGCTCACTTATTTTGATTCTAATACCATGCAAGAGAGAGAGAAAGTGTGGCCAGAGAATCAGGCCACGATGTGTTGAACCAAAGATTTATTTATTACTTTCCCATTGATATGGCATGCAAGGTAGGGTTTGAAAAAATGTATCCTTGCATGCTACAGTTGTCTCGTATGTGATATAACGTTGGCAGTTGTAAATTGGTTCTGTGATGTAGACATGGCAGGTGGCCACCAACATGTGCACTATCATGAGGACATTACATGGGAGGTGACCACTAAAATGTGCACTATCATGAGGTGGATACCAACAAGACGTGCACTGTCATAGAAGATATGGAATGCCACATAATAGTTATTATGGGATGGATTAAGGCTGGCATATGTTTTTTTTTGTGAGTAAAAAAGTGGATCCTTAAATAATTCCAGCTCGATCTTATAGAAAGACCTGCGTGCTATCTACTTATAAAGATGTCTACAGCCTATCTTCTTACAAAGATTATTTCACCCTATATGCTTACAATAATGTCTGCAACCTATTTGCTTACAAAGATGCCAGCATCCTATCTTCTTACAAAAATTACTGAAACTTATCGGCTTACAAAATTTCCTAAGATAAATGGGGTCGGATCGACGGTTCTGATCTCCTTCGCAATTTCGTGACTTCATGTCTTGGCCAGATTGTCGGTTAAGATCTTCTCGAGAACCCAAATTCTAGATCTTCTTTCGAATTTCACAATTTCGTGGCTTGGGCTAACAGCTTCCTCCATACTTCGAACTCCCGATAGACGAGTTCCTGAAATATTATCATGTTGAATCCAGGGGACCAGAGAGATGGTTCAAATCTCCTCTAGCATAAGTGATCCAGATTCTCTTTCAATTTTTTCAACTTCGCGACTTGGGGGTGCATCTCCCTTCATGATCCAAACTCCCGAAACCCTAGTTCCTGAAATTTTCTCGCATTCGATCAATGGGATCATAAACATGGTTGAGATATTCTCTAGCATGGACGACCTAGATCCACTCTCGCCTATCGCGATTTCGCGACTTGGGCAAACAACCCCCTCTATTCTCCAAACTCCTGAGACCCAAATTCCTGATATTTTCTTGCGTCAGATCTATGGGACCGGATCGACAATTGAGATTTCCTCTAGCACCGACGGTCCAGATCTTCTCTTTCATTTCGCAATTTCATGACTTGGGAAGACAACCCCCTCTATACTCCAAAATCCTAAAACCAAATTTCCTGATATATGCTCGCGTTAGATCTATGGGATCAGATCGATGGTTGAGATCTCCTTTAGCACCGATGGTCCAGATCCACCCTCGCATTTCATCTTTTGCAATTTTGTGACTTGGACAGACAACCCCCTCCATGCTCCAAACTCTCAAAACCTGAGTACCCGATATTTTCTCGCATCATATCATGGGTCCAGAACAACGATACAGATCACCTCGATCCTCAATGGTCCAGATCCTCTCTCTCTTATCGCGACTTCATGAATTTGGGAAACAAAAGACTCCATGCTCCTGACTCTCGATTGTCGAGGTTCCTGAATCAACTACCAACTGGTGTTCTTCTGCATTTTCTTTTGAGCTTTTGATCATTTCTGACTTTGAAGAGATGCTAAGTTGACAAAGGTGGAACCTCGTCTAGATTAGGGCCATCCATATTAGGAATATCCTTACATTGGATCCAAAGGGGAGAGCTTCGTGATTGCTTGGAATCATGGAGAATGATCTCCTGCATAGAGTCAACCTCTGCATTGACCAATCTATCCGCAAAGTTTTTTGCACTTCGTCGAATGTGTGAACGGGTTAGAGTTAGAGAGGGTCTGAGAAGATCCTGGAAGTTGTAAAGAGGACCAAGGAGGCGCCAGTTGGGTGTGATTTTCCCTGGATCTTGGCCATTCAGGATTTTTGTTGCCAAGTATATTATGATTTTGGAGTCTCCTTCAATGATTAGATAGGTGAGGTTTTGATCTAGTGGTAATTGCACTCCTTTGATAAGACACCAAAGCGTTGTTGAATTGTTGGTGTTGCATCCAAGATTTTTGACGATGAGACTTTGAATTTGGCCGATGATGTTTCTTATGACCACACCATAGCCCGAGTGTCCTGGATTTCCTTTTGATGCACCATCAAAGTTGACCTTGTGGAAGCCTTGCGGGGGGGGGAGCCACTTAGAGGGACTGAGGGAAAAAAAGGGGGTCTGGTGAGGAGGGATGGAGTGTGAAAATGAGAAGCCCCAAGAGTTGAGGAGCAATATCTCACATGGATCAATTGGGAAGTCTTCCTTGGTCCAAGTATGCAACTAAAGAGTTTCCTGGAGATGCAAGAGGATTGTGTTCCAAATAAGGGTGGAAGGAGAAGGCTGGGAATGAATTGTTCTTATGTTTCTCTCTTTCCATAGTTAACAAATTATGAATCCTAGTAAGAGTTTCCAGGTTCTATTCAAGATGGGAATTTTGAAGGGACTAAATCCCCAATCCCTGATGGTTCTTATGATGTTGTTTTTAACATGTTTGTTTTTTCTAAAGAACTGAGTGGCTTGGTTCTAGATGTTCTCACTGAGTGGACAATTATGTAGGATGTGCTCCATGGTTTCTTCCTAGAGATGGATAATCGAAGGGTCGATGAAGCCTCGTTATTGAATATTGTCCCAGGTTAATATATTTTTCTGAAGTATAAGCCAGAGGAAAGTAGGGATTTTGGGCCAAAATTTTGATTTCCATATTGTTTACTGAATGCTATCTTTCTGAAGGTTCTAGAATTTCTCTCGAAGAGTGTATCCCTCCTTGAGAGTGAAGCTTCCATTAGGTGTGTATCCCCATCTGAGAATGTCTTGGTCTATGCTTTTCAAGATTCAATTTTGGGTTGTAGCTTGTTTCCAGTGTTGGAGGTCATAGTCCCTTGCCACTTGGAGTTCCTGATGAGTAGATTTCCAACTTCGCCAGGGAGAGCTACTAGGGGTATCTGTCCACAAATTTTCCACTTTGAGAGTGGCTAGATATTGAATGTGATTTTCATAGGATTGTAGATTTTCTTCCAGTTGTAAGGGTGGAATTTACTGCCAAGAACCCATCCAGAATAGGGCATTTTGGCCATTTCAAACTTCCCAGAAGGCATGTTCCTGTATGAGTGGTCATTTTTTCCAGCCCGCATTCCAGATTTTGGAGCCTTCGATTTGCCCCTATATTCTTATGAGTTGATTTTGATGAGTGTTTGGGGCATATTTTCATTTCCAGAGTTTTTTCCAGATCTTTGCTAGTGTTTTGAGCCATATCCACCAAATTATTGCTTCCATGGTGTTGTTTAACTTCCCAGGGTCTCGAAGGCCCAGTCCACTTGAGGATTTGGGCTTGCAAACCTTGTCCCAGCTGACAAGGGCCCATTTTTTGTCCGGGTTGTGGCCATGCCATAGAAATTTTCTTTGCATATTCCTTATTTTATTTATCACAGATTGGGGGGAAGAAAGGCCTAAGAAGAGGTAAGATGGGATGGCTTGGAGGAATGACTTTAAGAGAACCAATCTGGCTGGAAGGTTGAGGGAGCGAAAGGTCCAGTTGCGAAGACGGTTGGTGATGGAGAGTAGTAGGGATTCCCAGGAGATGTTTATGGCTTCTGAGTCAGAGAGAGGGAGTCCCAGGTAGTGAGAGGGTAGAGTGCAAACAAGGGTATTCAGGATTTGAGAGAGGTGTCGTTGGATTGTTGTCAGAGTATTAAAAAAGAAGAGTTGTGATTTGGCTAGATTAAAGGTGGTGTTGGAGGCTTCACTCAAGTCGGAGAGGATGGAACTTAGTTTGATTGCTTCTTTCATGGTGGGGGTGTTCATTAGTAGTGTGTCATCGAAAAATTGGCTGTGGGAGGCTGCCAGTTGTAATCCATGAAGAGGGAGGCCATGGAGGGATCCATTTTGAATTAGGGCTTTGATATAGCGACCTAGACCTTAATCCATTATGACAAAAAGGAAAGTGGAGACAGGGTCACCTTGCCTTATTCCTCTTGAGGGGGATAAGGGTTGGGAGGGTACATCATTGACAAGGATCAAGAAAAAGGTTGAGGTTCATTATCCAGGAGATCCAATCCTTGTTGAAACCAAAAGCCGATAGGAGAGCTTTCATGTATTTCCAACTTAATTTGTCAAAATATTTTGAAAGGTCAAGTTTTAGAATCATACCTGGAGTGCGGGTGATCTTGAGTGAGTGAATGATTTCATGGACCAGAATGACGTTGTCCGTGATTTGCCTTCCTTCGACATATCCTGATTGCTCATTGGAGATGATGAAGGGGAGGATTGGTTTAAGTCTCAGAGCTATGACCTTGGAGATGATTTTGTAGATCATGTTGCAAAGAGCTATGGGTCTGAAGTCCTTCGGATTTGTGACCCTTTCTTCTTTGGGAATTAGAGTGAGAAAAGTGGCATTTAGTGCTAGAAGAACTTTGCCTGAGCTGCGAGATTCCTCCACTAGCTTCCACACTTCCTCCCTTAACATAGGCTAGCAGGAGGGGAAGAAGTTTGTTGTGAAACCATCTGGACCTGGAGCTTTGCTTATGGGTAGCTCTTGAATGGCCTGTTCCACTTCAACTTGCGTTAACAGAGTCATGAGAGCCTTATTCTATTCTTGGGTGATTATAGTTGGGATATTCTGGGTCACCCACTCTATTGCTGAGGTGCGGTCCACATTGGGTTCTCAGAGGAGATCCTTGTAGAAATTTGTCAACTCGTGTGTTATTTCCTTATTGATGAGGCGTTTGTGGATCATGGAACGGTGTAAGAATTTGGTGTTTTTCTCTCCCTCATTCAGCCATTGAACCCGATATTTCTGTCTCCACTAGATCTCTTCCTACTTGTATCTTTCTTATAGGTTCCTTTTGAGTTCATTCTCCTCCTGTTGTTGAGTGATTGTATATCCTTCCTAAATGATTTGTCCCTCAAGGTTCTCTAGTTTTTGTTCCAGCATTTTCCTTTCCTGGAAAATGTTCCCAAAGACCTCTTTGTTCCATTTGTGTACTTGTTGTTTGAAATATTTGAGTTTTTGCTGGAAGCAATACATTTTTGTGCCTTTCTGAGTTTTTGCAGTGCTCCACCAATGACGGGCTAGCTCTTGGAAATCTAGATGGGATAGCCAAAATTTCTCAAATATGAAGGGTTTGATCTTAAGGGTAGTAATAGTTTCAACCCAGAGTTGGACCATCCAGTGGTCCAAGCTTGGCTTCGGGAGGATGTTGGGCTTTGCTATGGGGCCTTCTAGAAGGAGAGTTTCTGATATGTGGAAGCGATCAATATTGCATGCTATTTGTTGGTGACTTGATCTTTTGTTGGTCTAGGTGTAAGTTCCATTACCATTCTCAATATCTACCAATCTGAGGTCATCTATGAGTTCTTGGAATTTTTCGTTGTCCTTCTCTAGGTGCTTTTTCCCCCCTCGTTTCTCCTCTAGCATGAGAATCATGTTGAAGTTTCCCCCTATTATCCACCACTTGCCTTCTGCTAAAGAGCCTAGGTAAGCTAGGATTTTAAGAAAGAGGTCCTTGTCTTGGTTGTTTTGCGGTCCATAGGAATTTTTTATCATTCCCTTCTTGTCTGAACTAATGGCTCTGTATTGCACTGCGATGGTGCATGGGGTGGAGAGGCCTTGATCGAGGATGATTGTGGCAGGATTCTATAAGATGGCTAGGCCTCTTGAAGACCCTTTGGATTCCATTTGATAGGATTCGCAGCTGCGCCAACATATTTTGATGATATCTTCTGCAATTTCCCCTTCACATTTTGTCTCTTGTATCAGGAATATATCAGGGTCTTCCATTTTGATGCAGTTTCAAAGAATCCTTTGTTTGGATCTTCCATTTAGGCCTATGATATTCCAGGTGAGGATCTTCATAGTCAACAATTTGTTGGGTTGGAAAAGGAGCTCTTCGAGAGCCAGTGGATCTATCCCGAGTTGATCATGTAATTTCCCACCTCCTTTATTAGCTGATGAGTCAATTTTTTGCCCCTTCGTTTGTTGTCTTTTGGGTGTTTTCTTGGATATTGGTTTGGGTTTGTGCTGATCCCCAGCCTAGATGTAGCCCCTATTGATGAGTCCAAAAATACTTTGTGAAATTTCCTGAGTTGGTCCTCTGGTAAGGTTTGGAGATCCTTCTTGTTGAGTGCTTCCTCTAACCTATCTAGGTTGATTTCTGCTAGGTCCTGCTCATCCATTACCATGGTTTTGTCTTCCTCTCTTTCTGGTTCTTTCCCTGAAGCTAGGTGAGTTTGTGGATATGCTTGGTTTGTTGGGGTTTGATGTTCTTGTTCTAGTTGGTCTTCCATGTGCTTGTTGGTTTCTTTTCACACGGTCTTGTGGTGGTTTTCCACCTCTTCTGCCTCTGGGAGGTGGTTAAGGGCTTCAAATTAGTAATTATTTGGGTTCTTTCTTCCATTGTTGGTTGTGGGATTCTTCTACGCTTGTCTCCTTCGGTTTTGAACCTGAGTGAATCCTTCCTTTGGTTTCTCTTTAGCTTCCCTCTTAGGGGGGAATTGAGAGGGAAGTCTCTGAAAAGGTGTCCATGTTCATGGTATTTTCGACATCTGAAAGGGATGTGTTCATATTCTATGGTTTGGGCCCATTCCTCATCTTGGTATTCTAAAGTAATTGTGCCTAGCAGATCTTTGGAGATGTTCATGTAGACACATATCCTAGCATAAGAGGTGTATTTTATTTGCTTGGTAGCTTCGGAAGATTTGACATATTTACCCAAGGTATTTCCTATGCCCAGTAAAATTTCCTCTAACCAAAACTCTTGGGGCAGGGAGTAGAGGTGAATCCCTGCCGGTGCATATGCAAAGTTTTCCTTTTCTGGGCAGAAGCGGTCTATCCAGAAATGTAGGTAGAGGCTAGCCGAGTTATAGAAATATGGTCCCCCTTCAAAGATCTTGTCCTTGTCCTCCAGGTTATAGAATATTACTATAAAGAAACCTTTGGAGCTCAGTTGAAGCTCATTGTCTCCCTTGGGGTTCCACCATGCCTTTATCGAATGAGCTAGGTCTTTTTCTGAGGGCCAAAGACCTAGAAATTTTCCTATGAGGGCATGGTATCACATGAACTACGTATGCTCCACTATCCTGGTAGTTTTGATGATGTACCTAGGCACAACCGAGGCTTGGGGGATACATTTTCTGGGTATCCATACCTAAGATGATTTTGGATGCGAGGACTCATCATCCATGTTTGATTCCTTGCTTATATCCATCTCTTCCTACATATATTGATCTCTTAAGTGCAATGGCGGCTCAAAGGAAGGACGACATGCTCACGAGTTCTCAAGATCGTTAGCGACGATGTTTCGGTAGGAGGGGGATTTCACCCCCCCTTCTGTGCCCATTCTTCTAGGTCGGTCAGTGTTGCAGGGCTGAGGTAGTCAACACGCACTTAGGGAGTCAGAGAAGGTCTGGACAAGCGAGAGTCGGGAGCGTGAAGAAACCCTAAAGTTGCAGAGCCCTCATATATTTGATTAAGGTTGACATATCAATACATACAAGACATTCATTTTTCAACAATTTTTCCATTTTCAGTTTAATGTGTTGTGTATTTGGTTAAACACAACAGTTAATATGGAACTTCCTATTATTTATGTTTACATGAAAAACATGTGGTTTAGTATTTTTAGTTGAAAATCTAGTTAATTACATCATTAAATACTTCTCTACCATATATTAGCATATTTCGTTGAGAAGCTTGTTGAGTACATCATTAGATCCTCCTCTTAACACACTACACTGACTTGAAATGGAAGGATTAAATAGTGAAAAATTCAAACATGAATATACGATGGACATCGAGAGAAATTCACTACTGGTAATGAATTAATGGAAGGATAGACAAACAGTTAGCGTCTATGAAGAAACTAGAAAGGTAATAAAAATAAGGGCATTTTTTTATATTGAATGCCCATCATAGAGAAATAGCTAAATCGTCTGATTATGAGCTTTTACATAACATATATTGCAGTTGACATTCAATATTATAGTGAAGCAAATTTTGAGCTTGACACATGAGAATCCATTGGAAGCAAGAATCCTTCATGAATTTGGTACATTCATGAGAGGAATTGTATCAGTGCCAATTAATATCCCAAGCACACCTTATGAAAAAGAACTGGAGGTTATATTATATAAATTGGATTATTATAACATGTATCTTAGCTCACTTTTTTCGATTCCAATACCATGCAAGAGAGCAATAAAGTGTCACCAGAGAATTGGGCCATGACGTGTTGACCTGAAGCTTTATTTATTACTTTCCCATTGATATGGCATGCAAGGCAGGGATTGAAAAAATGTATCCTCGCATGCTACAATTTTCTCGTAAGTGATATAACCTTGGCAGTTGTCAACTGGTTCTGCGATGTAGACATGGCAGATGACCACCAACATGTGCACTATTGTGAGGAAAATACATGGGAGTTGACCACCAACATGTGCGCTATTGTGAGGTGGATACCAAAAAGATGTGTACTATTATGGAAGATATGGAATTCCACGTAATAATTATTATGGGATGGATTAAGGCTGGCATATCCATACATACAAGACATTCGTTTTTCAACATTTTTTGCATTTTCAGTTTAATGTATTGTGTATTGTGTATTTGGTTAAACACAATAGTTAATATGGACCTTCCTATTATTTTTACATTAACAACATGCGGTTTAGCATTTTTAGTTGAAAATCTAGTTAATTACATCATTAAATACTTCTCTTCCATCCGTTAGCATATTTTGTTGAGAAGTTTGTTGAGTGCATCATTAGATCCTCCTCTTAATGCACTACAATGACTTGAAATGGAAGGATTAAACAATGCAAAATTCAAACATGAATATCTGATGGACATCAAGAGAAATGCACTACTGGTAATAAATTCATGGAAGGATAGACAAATAATTAGCATCTGTGAAGAAAATAGAAAAGGTAATAAAAATAATGGCATTTATTTTATATTGAACGCCCATCATAGAGAAAAAGATAAATCATCTGATTATGAGCTTTTACATAACATATATTGCGGTTGACATTCAATATTATAGTGAAGAAAATGTTAAGCTTGACACATGAGAATCCATTGACAACAATAATCCTTCATGAATTTCGTACATTCATGAGAGGACTTGTATTAGTGCCAATTAATATCCCAGGAACACCTTATGAAAAATAACTGGAGGTTATATTACATAAATTGGATGATTATAACATGCATATTAACTCACTTATTTTGATTCCAATACCATGCAAGAGAGCGAGAATGTGTGGCCAGAGAATCGGTCCATGATGTGTTGACCCAAAGCTTTATTTATTACTTTCCCATTGATATGGCATGCAAGGCAGGGTTTGAAAAAATGTGTCCTTGCATGCTACAATTGTCTCATATGTGATATAACCTTGGCAGTTGTCAATTGGTTCTGTGATGTAGACATGGTAGGTGGCCACCAACATGTGCACTATCGTGAGGACATTACATGGGAGGTGACACCCAACAGTGGCTACCAACAAGACATGCACTATCATGGAAAATATGGAATTCCACGTAATAATTATGATGGACTAGATTAAGGCTGACATATCCATACATACAAGACATTCGTTTTGCAACATTTTTGTCATTTTCAGTTTAATGTATTGTGTATTTGGTTAAACACAATAATTAATATGGACCTTCCTAATATTTATGTTTACATGAAAAACATGTGGTTTAGCATTTTTAGTTGAAAAACTAGTTAATTAAATCATTAAATACTTCTCTACCATCTCTTAGCATATTTCGTTGAGAAGTTTGTTGAGTACATCATTATATCCTCCTCTTAACGCACTACAATGACTTGAAATGGAAGGATTAAACAATTGAAAATTCAAACACGAATATCTGATGGACATCGAGAGAAATCCATTGTTGGTAACAAATTCATGGAAGGATAGACAAACATTTATCTTCTATGAAGAAACTAGAAAGGTAATAAAAATAATGGCATTTTTTTAATATTGAACGCCCATCGTAGAGAAACAGATAAATCATTTGATTATGATATTTTACATAACATATATTGGAGTTGACATTCAATATTATAGTGGAGCAGATGTTGAGCTTGACACATGAGAATCCATTGGTAGCAATAATCCTTCATGAATTTGGTACATCCATGAGAAGACTTGTATCAGTTCCAATTAATATCCTAGGCACAACTTATGAAAAAGAACCGGAGGTTATATTACATAAATGGGGCGATTATAACATGTAGCATAGCTCACTTATTTTGACTCTAATACCATGATATTAGCAAGGAATTTTCTTATATAGTTAAATTGGGTTTTGTGTTTTCTTTTTATCAAGCGAGACACATGATTTGTTTCGCCCAAGAGATTTCCTTGATGTACGTTTGGAAAACAATAGTGTGAGAAGCGATGGAAAATTAAACCTGGTCTTAGTCATGCTACTTTCTGGGCATGAGACCACCTATTTTATACTAGTAATTATCATTCACCTTCCTGGTGACTCCCACCTGGCATTACAACAGTTGAAGGAAAGAGAACCATTCGTTTTAAATCTTTCCATTGATCATTTTTGGGTTTTAGAAGGTGATCCTCACTCTGTATGCCATTGCTCCTTTTGGGGCGTTGAAGGATCAACATGAAATGATATCCAACACAAAGCACATAACTGAACACTTGGAACGGGGTCATTATAAGCAGAAGACATTTAGGCAACATGTAAGTTTAAAATAAAATAGACACATTGCTATTTTGATATTTAATAATTCCAGTTTCAATGAGAAACATATTTAATGGATAGTATGTAGCATTTTATATGTTTAATGCCGCTATATTTTAAACCAAGTGGAATAAGTTTTGTTCCAAAAATCCCTTGAAATCCCAAATAAATTGCATTCTTGGCACTGAAAAGTAAGTACTAAAGTTGATAAGATAACGATTTTCTTCATTCTTTTATTATTATCGTTAATTGTATTAGTTAAATGCTTATTAAGAGTTCTTTTATCATTACTATTATTTATGCAACATATAAAAAATAAATTGAATTATCTTTGGCCATGGATACACTAGGCGATTTTTAGGAGGTAGAGTGATCCAGAGATTTAGAAATTGGATCCTTAACCAATAGAGCATAATGAAATTATGCATCATGATTTATATGATTGATCACTTTAAAGAGTAGTTATATAGTACATAATGGATCCTTAACCAATAGACCATAATGAACTTATACATCATGATTTATATGATTGATCATTTTAAAGAGTAGTTATATACTACATAAAAGGATAAGGTTGAGGTTATGTTTGAAATTATGAACTTTAGGTGATCAATGAGTCCTTACATTATGGCAACTTAGTCAAATTTGTGCATAGAGAATCATTGAAGAAAATCAACCTCAAAGGTATTATTTCTAGATCATAGCCTTTTTTAAATTATATTCAATGACTATATTCATGATTTCATTCTAGTTTATATGCATGTTTTTTTAGAAACACAAAGATGATTACATTCTAATTTAGTTTTTGTTTTAGAATTCCAAATCCATGTGGGGTGGAAGGTGTTTCCCATGTTAACACGAGTGCATTTATATGAATCTCTTTATAGGGATGCTTCTGAGTTCAACCCTTGGAGATGGAAGGTCTAAAAAATTATATATATATATCCTTCCTTCCTTAAAAAAAATTATAATAAAATTAAATTACACAAAAATGGGATAAATATAGGATATATATTATTTTGATATCACAAAACAATTTATTCCTTTTGGACAAGCCTAAGGCTAAATTGATGATTGTTGGTGTTTAATCGTTGTTTGCAAGGTAATGAAACGAATGAGTGTAAAACACTCGCAATGGAAATTTGACTTCATATAGTTCTCAAAAATGGTTAACCTTAACCAAGTTGTATGTACACTTGATCGTCTCCCACTATTAAAAAAAAGCTCAATGCATATAGTTTCTTCCATATGTCAATAGAAGATAGGGATGGCAAGTTACAATGTTTAAACTCAATGATGTCTAATATTGAATTTGTGGAATCCTTTGAGTTGTTTCATAATGGCCATATGGTCAAAAGTCAAGATTTATATATCTCATACAAAAAATATCTTCACATACAAGGAAGACTTATATATGTCATACAAAAACATCTATATATGTCATACAAAAAAAATCTTAACATAAGAAAAAAATATTTTAACATACAAAGAAGCCAATCCAACATGATTGTTGCACCTAGTGGTCAAATCTTAACATGATTGTTGCACCTAGTGGTCAAATCTTAACATACAGGGAAGTCAATCCAACATGATTGTTACACCTCTTGATCTGTCTATTCAGTTGTGGACACACTTGCTTCTGTTAGCCAAACCAATATGCACAAAGCTTTCTGTCTCCCTATTCAGTTGTGGACACACTTCCTTTTGTTAACCAAAGCAATATCCACAAAGTTTTTCATCTCTTTAGTCAGTTGTGGACACGCGTGCTTCTGTTAGCAATATGCACAAATGTTTTAGGCAGGGACATAGCCATTGCAATGACACCAGTTTAAGAAGTGATACTTGGTAATTGGAGTAATTGGAAAGTGAAATCAACTAATTCATGAATAAAAGGCTTCAACCACATTGTACTATTATCATTTCATTTTATTAATATTTATATTCTTTTTTTTTTCTCATGGTATGATCATAGTAAATATTATACACCCATGTGCACATTTACTTAGTGCACTCGGTGAATTGGACTTTTATTTTAAAAAAATAATAAACTTTTTGGAAATAAAAAGGTAGATAGTTAAAAAAACATTATTTATGCGTTAAGAGGGTATTGGAATTTTCTATAAAAACAACAACAACAACAACAATAATAATAATTTGAATTTGTGAAGGAAGAAATACATGTTCTTAACCATTAAACTCACCACATATCATATTTAAAAGCTATAATTTAACAACCTTAATCATTAAAAAATATTATATATTATAATGAAAGATGTTGTAAATATATATTATCAGTGTCATTTCAAAATTAATGTAAATGTGTGTTATCAATGTCCTTGCAAAATTAATGATAAAGTTTATTTTTTAATTTCTCCCTGTGTGTTATCAATGTCCTTGCAAAATTAATGATAAAGTTTATTTTTTAATTTCTTCCTTTCCTCCATGTGTACCTTAAACTAAAAGAAAATACAAAAAATTAATGATAAAGTTTATTTTTTAATTTCTTCCTTTCCTCCATGTGTACCTTAAACTAAAAGAAAATACAAAATAAAGAAAGTATAGCTAAGTCAAGTGAAGTAGATTCTTTAAATTGGTTGACATAATGTTGACCTATTTACTAGCCCTTTATTCTTTAAATTGATTGACATAATGTTGACCAAATGTTACCAAACTTTAGATTTGATGATGAATTTGCAAAAAATTATAAATGTAAATATGTTAATTGGATTTTAAATAAAAAACATTAAATTAAAAGAAAATACAAAATAAAGAAAGAATAGATAGGTAATTCTTTAATTTGATTCACATAATGTTAAGCTATTTACTCAAATTTAATTTTTAGGATGAATTTGGAAAAAATTATAAATATAAATATGTTAATTGAATTTTAACTAAAAAACAATTGATATACATAATACACAATATATTTATTATTAAAAAATTGATATACATAATACACAATATATTTATTATTAAAAAATTTAAGAAAAAAATTAATAAACTAAGAAATATCTTTATAATTGTATTTAACTATTTACAACACAATTTATATTATTTTATAATATAAATTAGTATTAATTAAGTCACCATAATACATTAAACAAACATGAAATGATTCCTACAAGTAAATAGGAAGTCTAAAATTTATTAATGAATATTTTTTTTTGTTCTTAAAGTGTTTTTATTGATAATAAAATAACGCACTAATTGTCAGTGTTTCATGGAAACCTGCAAAAGAGATCTAACTAAAGCAAGTATAAACAAAGCTTATCTAGAAAATAAGAGAGATTCAATATGGAAGAGTGAGAAAATATATCCACACTACTCCAATGAGCTGATGATTGATACATAGATCATGATCAATATGATACAATGAATGAGTGGAATACACTCATATATAGGGCAAAACATTTCATAATTAAGAAAATCAATCAAGCAGTTAGCTTTTCTTAGGAATGCATGCATGCATAATAGTGATGGTAAAAACAAAAAGTCTAAATAGAACTAGTCAGTTAACTCCCACTGAACTAGTGTGTTAAAAATAGAAATTTCTCCAAACCCCCCCTGAACATCACTATGAAGTAAAAAATGAGTCCCAACTACTAGGCCATTTTAGGTACTCATATACAATGCAACTAATGAACACTGAATAAAAGTAAGGAAAGAGGGAAAACCACGTGGGAACAAAACCCCCCCTCAAAAGATAATGTATCAAAAGAAGAAAATGACAACTGCTAGGCAACTGTATTATTCACTACAAGACGATCTCACAAAGTCTGAAACTTCTGCTCACTGAAAGTCTTCGTAGATATAGAAATCTTTATGGATCTGATGAAGTCCTTTGGCAACCTTTCTAGCCTTGTACTTCTTGATTCTGTGGACCCATTTGCACCTGAAAATATTCATTTATGGTGGAAGTGGAGCCATATTCCAAGTCTGGTTCTGTAGGAGTGAGTCATAATCCTTCTGCATGGCTGCTTGCCATAATGGATTTCCCACAACCCTATTGTAGTTATGTGGATCAGTAGATTGAACCATATAGCAATGCATGGACATCACAGGTTCTGAAGCTAAGAGTACATGAGAAGGCTCCTCATGCTGAGATCGAGTCATCCCCAAATCCAATGGATTCCCTGCAAGGTTGCCTGCTACCTGAAGTGTGGTATGTGCCTTCTTGGGCATCTATTGAAGCTTCAGCGCTGGGTTCTTATCTAGCTGTACTACCTGCTTATTTCCATGTACAGAATATGAGTGTATGGAATCATCTCTGATGTCTGAAACTAATAGAAGAACAAGAGTATATGCATGTTGCACTAGAGGTTCATGCAAAGTACTCTCCTTATGTGTAAGTAGAATAGAGGAGTCATCATCAGAAAACTTAGTGAATTTATACAACCTTGACTTGTGATCCATCTCACCAATTGCAATAATGGAATTGTCATGCATGCCAATTACTGAAACTGAATCTGATGTAAATTCAACCTTTTTGTCTTTCTGAGCGATTTGATAAACTGAGAGTAGATTCATAAAAAGTTTTGGAACATATAAAACATTCTCAAAACTGCCATTGTGGAGTTCCACTCTCCCTTCTTCTGCTACTTCTACTGGAGTATCATCCCCCATGAGAATAGGGGGTCTTGAGCATGGACTCAAGGAAGAGAAAAATTTCTCTTTTACTGCCATATGATGGGATGCACCAGAATCTATAATCCATGAATCAGATGAGGAATTAATTGCAACAAGAGCATGACGATTACCTTTCTTAGGAGCAGGATCTTCTTCCTTCTACTTCTTGACTCCCTCTGGAATGAAGTTTCCAAGGTTGTTCTGTTGAAGTGCCTGTGCCATAAGATTGATCTGTTTCTTCATGCATGTGGATTCTTCATGATTCGGTTTATTGCAGTAAGTGCACTGATTTCCCTTCTTCTTCTTCTTGGAATCTGAAGAGACTTTGGAACCTGAAGAATCATTAAAGGGTTTGGAATATCCCTCCTTCCTGTTCTGTTTGAATGACACTTTTCCATCTTGCATGGTGAGTGCTTGTGCTTTGGGATCTTTCATGAGGCCCATCTGTATGAGTTTTGTTTGCTCTTGTGTAAGAGACTCAGTGAACTGATCCAACGTAGGCATTTCCCAATTTTTTCCAAAAAGACATCTGCTAGAATGGAAATTGGAGACATATACAGCGTATTCTGGTCCTAGCTTGGCCAAGATTGTTAGAATAAGTTGTTTCTCTTTTGTAGACTTACCAATACCACATTCACCCAAGCTCAATAACAAATATTTAAATTTAGTAAAAAAATCTTGTATATTATCAAAACTTTTAGGGTCTAAGGTATTCAACTCTACCTCAAGCATATGACCTCGCATATCATCCTACTTTCCAAAGAGTCCTTCCAGGGTGGTCGAGATCTCATTTGGAGTCTTTCATGCGGCAACATGAAACCATAGATCAATGGAGATTAACTCAAGAAGTAGTCCTGTGGCCTCATCCTTACAGTTCGCCCATCTCATCTTCTCAATCATTGATGTAGGTTCTATTTTTGTCGCCATCGTTAAATTATAAAGTCATTTTCTTTTGAGTTGGAATGTTGCCTTGGGCTTTTAATCAAAATAATTGTCTGGTGTGAGGATTACCACCAAGTTTGACTATATAATAGTTGTCATATCCATCTCTCCCACTGTTTCTAAGAACCCCTAAAAATTTACTCTCAATCTACAAGTGAAAAATTAAGAAATTGAGAATTCATATCAGTTTTAAGAGATGATCTTGCAGTTTACTCTCTGAGCAAACGGTGAGGAATCTGGTCAAACGGTTGAAAACCCACTTCCAAAATGGGCCGATTTACTTTTTTCGCATGTCATTTCCTCCAAAACGTAATATTTTGGGAGCAATGAATGTGGAAAGGTATGGCCACGGATTCGTATCAGTTTCATGAGACTATCTTGCGGCTCACTTTCTAAGCAAACCATGAAGAATCTCGAGAAACGGTTGAAAACCCACTTCCAAAATGGGCCGATTTACTTTCATTGCAAGTCGTTTCCTCAAAAACATAATATTTTGGGAGGAATAACTGTTGAAATTTACGACCACGGATTTAGCTCGCCGAAACCCCAATTTTTCTTATTCTTTGGCTTGTCTGGCTTGCTCCAAGCAACAAAGCTCTGATATCATGTCAGTGTTTCATGGAAAACTACACAGGAGATTTAGCTAAAGCAAGTACAAACAAAACTTATCAAAAAAAGACGAAAGATTCAATATGGGAAAATGAGAAAATATATCCACACTATTCCAATGAGCTGATGATTGATACATAGATCATGATCAATATGATACAATGAATGAGTGGAATACACTCATATATAGGGCAAAGCATTCCATAATTAAGAAAAGCAATCAAGCACTTAACTTTCCTTAGGAATGCATGCATGCATAATAGTGATGGTAAAAACAGAAAGTTTAAATAGAACTAGTCACTTAACTCCCAGTGAACTAGTGTGTCGAAAATAGAAATTTCTCCAACACTAATGAGAGCATTTCATAATTTAACAAAAAAAAACGACAAAATTACATAAAGGTTTTCATGATGGAAAACCCTCCATTCCAAGATTCAAAGCTTTCTATTCTAATTCTAAAATAGTGAAAATGTTATTTAGTCCATAAAATTGTTATTTCTCATTATAACATAATTT
>ML790608.1:157383-188860 GCA_009831015.1 Picea engelmannii | reverse complement strand
AGCAAAGAATTGAAGAAAACCCTAGACAGGTTGTCGGCTGAACAAATATATTTATATTGAATTTATTGATGCCCAGAAAGAGAAGTCGACCCAGTTAGACTGGTCAGGTCGACCCCAATTAGACTGGCCAGTCCACTATAAATACAGGTCGGCCCCAATTAGACTGGCCAGTCCACTATAAATACAGGGCGCCAGTTTCATTATTACACACTCTCAGAATTGCAGAGCCAGTTGTGCGCACCGCAGTTGGCAGTTTTTTGCGCAGGTCTCTGGGGAAAGTGGTGCGCTAGTTCTGGGTGGAATCATCTGTTCAGTTTCATTTCTATTCTTTTGCTTGGTGCATTTAGCCTCTCTTGGCTATAGATTGCAGCCAGAATTCTCTTCTCGGTCAAGGTCAAGGTGCTCGGAGGGAGGCTTCGGCCTGTGGTTGGGAGACGAGGGTATCATTGTGGTAAAATGAGCACACAATCCTTTATATTCTAACACAACATGACTCGCAAAGGTTGGTGATTTATTCTTCATATTCTTCCTCTTTATATTTCGTTTAGACTTTCGGTTATTAGTAACTGTACTTTCACCTGAGACGAGAGAAGGAGGAGGAGAATACTTTGCTGACGAAGGAACATCAACATGGTGCCCATGACATAAAGTTCTTAACTGATAAGCATCAAGAGCATTTGGGACATTTGGAATGGTGCCCAACCAAACCGGTAGTCCCACATTCAACCCAGGAATGTACAAAGTGGTCATCAAAGGGACACCAACGTTTCTGAAGAAAGGAAAAGTACAAGAATCCCCTTGCGAAGGGGTTCCTTGGTTGGTATCGTCATGAACTTTAGCCATGCAGATATTGTGCATGGGTTCTCCCCTTGTGGGATCTTTCAAGTCCATAAAAGTCTCACACACTGACTCCAACGAACCAATGTTATAAAAACAATGCCTATAGAGAGGCAGCTCCACGTTTCTGAGCGGAAGACCAAAAATTCCTCATGACCAACAGAGTGGACGGTCTACCACATTAGGTTGGATACCCAAAACAATGACTGACCAACTCACTATGGAAAACTAGGGAGCACAAAGCACACACTAAATTTTCCTAAAGGAAAATCAAGCAAACCACTATGTAGTAGGAAGAATAGTTATGCCAGCCAACACTAGAGCAACTGACTGGTGCAAGTGCAAATCGAACATGGAAGCACCCTCTGGGTATATTCTATAAAGTGTGGCCTGATGTCTACCCTAGGTACCACGGTATACCCCGCAGTCACCTATGTAAGTCCCTAGAATAAAGGCAACTAAGTTGTCAACTCGCGAACAATCACTAGGAGGGTACAGTCAAGACTCGAGTGGAACGCAATGAGAAGGATACCAAAGCCCGAAACCTATAGAGGGTATCGAAAGCAAGTGGTCCAGAAGACAATTGAGGATCCCGAACAGATTCGGGGTCCACGAAGATCCGTAGGAAAATGAAACCAAAAATATCCCATGACAAGTCCTCAATATGTGTTCCCCACTACTCTTGGTTTGGCTTTAGAGGGGTTATCTCTGCTACCTTTCCGCACGCAACCTCGTGTTTAGCCCCTGTGTTAGAGGGGGGTCCCATATAACTTTCACGTTTACTGGACCTTTTAAACTCTCTAGCTCTGACTCCAATGTTTGTTTATAATCCTTGAAGAGTTTCCTCTCCAACCTAATTCAAGGCTCTAGCCTAAACTAGTTGATTGACCCTACAAACATAAATTCTAATTAATTTTAATTAGCGTTCGTTTTAAATGGCTTGTTTTAACTCAGAGGATATGTTAGTGCAACTAATGTTGTTAAGACTCTTACAAAAACTGAAACATATAAGAACACTGGCAAAGAAGGATTATATTTCTTATTTTCTTTTGAAATGCTTTCAAGATGTGAAGAAAACACAACACTATGCTAATTTCTTTTTCTCTTTTTTTTTGTAAATGCTTCAAACAAGAAAAACTTGAAATAAATGTTTTTTTCCTTTTCTTTAAAGCAAATGAAAGGGAGTAAAAGAAACACCAGACAAGACTGAAACTGACCTCTAGCCTATTGCGGTCTGCAGGGAGTCACTAAAGACACCAAACAGGCTAATCAACAACTCACGGACTCGCCTAAAAACACTTTCAAAGTAAACACAAGAAATCTTAAAAAAGACAAGCAAATTGACATCTAACCCAGGCTTTGAATGTAAAAACTAGAGACATTGAACGTAAACAAGAAACCTGAGAAGTAAAACCTCAATCAGAGAAGAGGTTGACTGCCTCTTCTTAAAAACAGTTTCTTGACACAAGTACGCTACTGATGCTTAAGCAAACTTCATATGTACGCAGGATGTCTATAAAGCAAGACGTGTATGTATGCATGTTGGCCCACAACAGGCTGTGTAAACCTCTGTACTTCTTAAAAAAAAAGTAAAACAAACTGACTGACAGGGCAAGGAGAACTGGTATGGCACCAACAGGTGACCAGAATCCCTTAAAGACTCAACAAACTCAACGAGAAACTCAAAAGGTAACAAAACTAGTCAAACACCCAAAAAATCCCCTAAAACCCTAGAGGCTTCCCTAGTATGGTTGCCAGTTCTGCTATAGCAGGAAAATCCCCTATGGACTAAACTAGGGTTCAACATGTAGGTAGATCTAACCGTCTAAAAGTCTCCTACCTTTCTAACTACCCTGAATATACCCCAAATTCATACATGAAAGACAAAGTGAAAAGATCAGGTAAATTTACCTTTTACTCTGCATCTGGTGTTGATCCTCTCACATTCGATAGCTCTACTAACTACAAGCCTCCTCCCAATGTTGGCATGCATTCACAAACATATAAACAGGAAACTACAAACATTCATATCATATATAAATCATGGGTTAGATGTTAGCATAAAACATAAATCAAATATAGATATTTGACACATCATATTTCGGGATAGAAAAAGTATTCCTTTTATTGATATCACAATGTTTACTTACAACAAGGTCAGTGACTGCTCCACGAACCTAGTCCGAGCTCTTCTTCACCAAACTCCAACTGTGCTTTCATGTATCTTTCTCCTCTGAAACTTATTCTAGGAAAATGGAATAGGCTTATGATGGAGGAAAAAGGCAAGAATGGGAAATTCTGATGCAAATCTCATAAGGTGGTTGCAATTTTTGCGGCAAGGAGGGGATGTGAAACGGGTAGAGTTTCATTGTTCTTATGCTTGGCATAGGAATGATACCCCAACACCTCCTTTTATATGAAGAAAGGATGGTTATTCAATTGGGTGATGAGCTATAGGCGGTGGGACAGTTGGGAAACTACCCAATAGCCCGTAATATCAACGAATTCCTTGCAAATTTTTAATTTTTGCAACTTTTGCAAGTATACGTGGGTTGTAATGGTGCAACTAGCATACGTATGCAGGTTGTAGTGGTGCAAAAATCATGTGTACATGGTGCATGGCGCATACATCTTCAAAAATAATGTTTTTAAGAAGAGTTTCTCAGTGATGGCTTGGCAAAATAGCAAGTAAGAGGGCCAAATGCCAGGTATGCATGTATGGAGAAATTTAGGGTTATAACAAGGGTTGTATTTAGTTTTAGCTATTTTTATTGTCTGTAGTTTAAACATTGGATTTTTTTGCATTTTTACGGGCATATTTTCCAATTAATTTTGTCTAAAATCCCGCCAAAAAATGTTTAAAGTCCATATTTGAGTGATTGATTCTGTATAATTTGAATGCCCCAAGGAGGGTGTTGAATACATTTATGCATTCAAAAATTCAATTTAAACGACAAAAAATAGTGAGTGCATTCTTATTCCTTGTAAAGATACCGTCAAAGGTATAATAAGAAACAACCATGTTCTTTGAATAGGTCTGTGTGCACTTTGGGATACCAAGAAGCATCATCTCAGACAGGGATACCAGATTTCTTAGTTCATTTTGGACTACACTTTGGGATAAGATGGACATGAATTTGAAGAGATATATAACATTTCATCAATAGAAAGATGGGAAAATAGATGTAGTCAATAGGAATTTGGTACAACTTTTGAGGGGTTATAATCAGAAGCATTTGAAGACCTCGGATGAAAACATGATCTAGATTCAACACTCTTTTAATAGAGCAATTCATTCTTCTACCAATAAGTCCCCTTTTGAAACTTTCTTTGGCTATTAGCGACCTTCACCCTCAGATGTCGTCTATGAACAACAAGGAAGAATGAGGGAAGACATCATAGAAGAAGCACTGCAAGCGAAGCATTTTTTTGACAAGATTAGGCATATTCATTTGCACGTATAAGAGACAATGAAGAAATCCTAGGATATAAGGCTAGACTTGATCAACACATAATTGAGAAATCATTCAAAGTGGGACACAGATTTTGGTTATAGTTAAACAATGAACGGCTATAAGGTCCTTGTAAGAAGATGAAGGCTTTGTGGTATGGTCCTTTTGAAGTGTTAGAGAAGGTGGGTGATAATTCCTATAGATTCAATCTATCCCCATATATGCACATTTACTCAATATTGAATGTGGAGAATCTGAAAGTTTATGAGCCTTCCCTGTTGGATCAGGAAATTGAGGAGAAGGTCCTACCTACCATAGATCACTTAACACTATAATCTTAGGAAGAGTAGGTAGAAGATACAATTTTGTAGAAGAATCCTAGGACTAGTAGATAGGGGTAGCAAAGGACAACTTGGAAGCAAGGCAAAGTGGTACTGTGGGGAGAAGGTAGAGGAAAAATTTCCTCAACTCATTCAATACAATTTTTTGTGCACCAAAAGACTCACGAAATGGGGAGGTATGATCTGGATTGGATCATTATATAATTTTTCATCTATCTTAGTACTTTTTGGATGGAAAAATGGGAGGAATTGGTTTGCATGGACCATTTTAGTGGCAGGTCCTAAATTGGAAATTTAGGGTCCATAACCTTCCTGACCCAATTTGAGGCATCAAATAACATTTTTGGGGGTAAAATATTTTTCCCCTCGATGTTATTCTACATGTCGATACCTTTCCAACCATGCAAAAATCACCTCAATTAGAGCTTGTATGAGGAAGTTATACCTCCCACAAGTAGGATTACCTTATTGACCACCGTGGTACAAAGTGGATGCCATATCAACCCTATTACTCACACATGTGGGTCTAGCCACATGTACAATTTCAATAAGATTCTAGAAGGTCCAAAACCTTAAGGGATGGGACATGGAAAAACCCTAACCCTAGATGACTATCAGCTTATGTTAAATATTGGGATGGTAGGAGGAGAAAGGGTTTCATTCCTTTAGAATTGTACTTGTTCCATAGTTAAGTAGAACATTTAGGAGTGGTATTTGAAAGAATAATAAAGGTGGAAGTAGATTTTGTAGCAGTTGTTCAGGCCACAATGTCATAGACAACTCCATAGTTAGTGCCCCTTTCTTTGTATTTGCATTTTCATAATTGAAGAAAAGAGAGTAAAAAATAGGCCTCACCTTCTAGCTAGGTTTTCTCGCATATCAGGTTTCCTAAGATCCATCTTGTGTTTAATATTGTGGATGGTATGTACATTTCATTGTTGTTTCATTTTTAATATTTTAGTTATTTTCATAAATTTTCATAATAAGCTAATAATAATTAATTTAGGATTTAAAAAAAAATTACATAATCTAAAATTTTAAAATATTACAAAATTTGTTGTAAAAGACTCTTATAATAAAATATCCATGACAATTTACAATCACTAATTCAAATTCAAAGGAAAATCTAAAAAAAAAATCAAAACTTTTAAGTATGTTTTACCGTTAAATAATCACCAACAAATCACCAACAAAAAATGATACAAATTTTGTAATCGTTTTATATTTGTTGAATCTATTTGTTTGGAAAGTGTTTGTTATGAATTTTGTTATAAGAAGTTGTAAATCAAAGGTAGTATTCCATGTCAAGGGAGACGGTGGAATAAGTAACAATGAATAATGTATTACAAGTCCTAGTGGAATCATGAACTATAATGATGTCTTATAGACTGACAACTAATAAAGTAACATGTGTTAAATTGCTAGTTAAATTAATATAACATTAGAGACCAATTATATTAATGTAGCGTTATTTAAGCTGTGATAGTTGGTAATTGGAGTAATTAGATAGTGTGACTACCTAATTCACGAGTAGAAAGGCTCAAAGCACATTGTACTATTGATAATTTCATTTTATTAAATATTTACACAGAAAGGCGTACACTTATTGATAATGGGCACATTTAATATGTTTTTAGTACTTAATCAGTTTTGTATGGACAAGATTAAATATTGTTGGAATATTCTTAGTTGTCCCAATAAATCAATGGTTGTGATTTCAACCACTAACTTCCTCACTAATATAAAGACATTCGTTTACATGTTTATTTTTTTACTTTTATTTAATCATATTTAAAATTTACTATGATGGTTAGTTGATTGCCACCTCTGAGTGATTAACGTTTCATTTTCTAAAGGAGTGATTAACGTTTCATTTTTCTAAAGGAGTGATTAACGTTTCATTTTCTAAAGGATTAACGTTTCATTTTTGGCGTTCACCAGCCACGAGTGACTTGTGGTTGTGCTAGTTATATTCTTTCTCATGATATGATCATAGTGAATATTGTATAACCATGGTGAATAAATTTTTGAAAATAAAAGGAAGATAGTTAAGAAACAATATTTATATGTTAAGAGAGTGTAGGAATAATAACACTTTTATATTATTGGTGTATGAGACTCTCTTGTTTGTGGGACAAGAGTCAATTGGTTTATGAGACCCTCTTGTTTGTGGTTGTGGGACTAGGAACTCCATCGGTACAAGTCTATTAAAGTATGCATACCCTACCCTCTCTGGATTTAAACCTATGATCTACAAAGAGAAAACACATGTTCTTAACTATTAAACCCATTCAAAGTGTCATATTTAAATGCTATGGTTTAACTACCTTACCAGTTAAAAGATATTATATATTATAATAAAAAGTGTTATAAATTAATAATAAATTTGGAAAAAATTATAAATGTAATGTAAATATGTTAGTTGAATTTTAAATAAATAAATAATTGATATACATAATATTAAAAATTTTAAGGCAGAAACTATAAACTAAAAAATTATACCTTTGAGCGTATTGAAAACTTAGAGAGTAATCAATCTTTTAATAAAAAAATATGTAATATATGGACTAGATTTAATAAAAGTAGAATATTCTTCATATTGTCCATCAAATTAAAGAATAAGATTTAATGCATTAACAGACTTGTAACTCAAAATCTATCCATTAATCATTACTGTCTCTAATTAACAACGATTATTCATTAACCAACGAGACTGCCACCTATAAGTCACAATGTGCTATGGGTATAAGCTCCGATGGAATATGGAACCTGGGAAGGATGGCGTTTTGGATGGCCAGCGGTGGAGTGTAACCCAACTGGTATGCTAATCTTTTTAACTAAATCAAATTTTCGGTTTGCCATGTTGTTGAGTTACAAGCATGGAACTTGAATTTGTTTTGTATTCTTTCAGCGGTTGAGTGACAAACCTGTAACTTTTTGTTTTGTATTTTTTAATTGACTTACTAAAAGTTTTTAGCTATTTTTTAAAAACGGTTAACTTTGCTAATTTTTAAAAACAATTATTCTTTTAAAACAGTTAACTCATGGTAATTAATATCCGCTTTCACAACACAATACAATTTATATTATTTTAACTTTAATTAATTCATCATAATACATTAATCAAACACAAAATGATTTATATGTGAGAATGTGAGTGATTACAATCATGGTAGTGGTCTTGATTATAATGATTAATTTTTATATTTTAGTTTTTAAGTCTTGATTATAATGATTATTTTTTGTATTTTAGTTTTTAAAATTATTTAATAAAATATTTCCGACAATTTATAAATCNATATATATATATATATATATATATATATATATATATATATATATATATATATATATATATATATATATATATAACTTTAAATGATGTTATATTATGAAATATTAAACAAACAAAAACTTTATAAATTTTTAAATTTTGCAACATTTTATATTTGTTAAAATATCAAACCCTAAATGATGTTATATTATGATATACTGAACAACAAAACGTTATAAATTTTAAATTTTGCAATCATTTTATATTTGTTGAATACATTTGTTTTGAAAGTCTTGGTTATAAATTACATTTGTTTTGAAAGTCTTTGTTATAAATTTTTCACTAGGAGGATGTAAATCAAAAGTAGTATTCCATGTCAACGGAGATTGTGGAATGCATTATAAAGATGACTAATGTATTACAAAGTCTAGTGGAATGATGAACAATAAGGATATCTTGATATAGTGACAAGTAATAAAGGTAACACGGGTTAAATAGAAAGTTAAATTGACACAAGATTAGAGATCAATTATATTAATGTAACGTTATTTAAGTGGTGATAGTTGGTAATTGGAGAAATTAGATAGTGACCTAATAAAAAGACAGACATTTTAGTATTGATAATTTTATTTTATTAAATATTTATATTCTTTCTTTGTCTTTAGGATGATATGATCATCGTGAATATTATACATCCATGTGCACATTTACTTAGTGTCATTGTTGCATTGTTTTTTTTTTTTTTTTAAATAATTAATTTTTTGGAAATGAAAGTTAGATAGTTGAAAAATATTATTTATATGTTAAAATTATGTTGAAGTAGTAATACTTTATATTATTTAGGAGTAATAAAAAAATTTATAGCATTGATTTTATATTAATAATAAAAATAATTTATTTTTAAGGTGAGGATCAAGTTATACATTAATTGGTGTATGAGATTTTCTTGTTTGTGGGATAAGGGATCCTTTCTATACTTTTTTGGATTTGAATCTCTGTGATTTTGAAGGAGGAAAGACATGTTCTTAACCATTAGACTCACTTTGTCATATTTAAACGATATAGCTTAACCACCTTAACCATTAAAAAATATTATATATTGTAATAAGACATGTTGTAAATAAATATTATCAATGTCATTACAAAATTTATGTAAATATGTATTATCATTAGCATTGCAAAATTGATTATAAAATTTATTTTATATTTTCTCTTTTTGTCATTGTCTATGTGTACCTTAAACTAAAGAAAAATACAAAATAAAAAAATATATCTAAATCAATTGACCTTGATTCTTTAATTTGATTGACATAATGTTGATCTATTTACTAAATATGTTAATTAAATCTTAAATAAATAAACAATTGATATAGATAATACACAATATATTTATTATTAAAAATTTTAAGCAAAGAACTAATAAATTAAGAAATATCTTTATAATTATATTTAATTATTTACATCACAACACAATTTATATTATTTTATAATATAAATTAGTATTAATTAACTCATAGTAATACATTAATCAAACCTGAATTGATTTATACATGTAAATAGAAAGTCTAAAAATTATTAACGCATCTTTTAAATGAATATTTCTTTTGTTCTTGATGTGCTTTTATTGATAATAAAATAACGCACTAATGGAAGCATTTCATAATTTACCACAAGAAACGACAAAGGTACATAGAGATTTTTCATGATGGCAAACCCTCCATTCCAATAATGGGAGCATTTCATAATTTACCACAAGAAACGACAAAGGTACATAGAGATTTTTCATGATGGCAAACCCTCCATTCCAATATTGAAAGCTTTCTATTTTAAAATATTCTAAAACTAGCAAAGCCACTTAAGTTGTGGCTGACGAACGCCGATAGGCGATTAATGTGATTGAACAATGTATTATATATAGAATTATCAGTAATACAAGGAAGCACGATCCTTTTAATTTAAACCAATATGCAAAGTAAAACGATGGAAAAGAAAAAACACAAAACTTTGCATGTAGCTTCACGGATTCACCATTCATGGAACCTTACCAAGACTTTTTATCTGGTTGCTGGTATCTGGTTCAATAGAAACTAAGTTTACCTCTCCTCGTTCAAGACTGCGCCCCTCTTGGACAGGCACCAGCCTTCTTTTGCTCTCCACTGTGTTCTTCCTGGACATGCACCAGACTTTTTTTTGCAGATTATAGGTGAAGAGATTTGGAGCCACGTTTAGGGAGAGCAAGACTTTTAAACGCTTATGGGTGGGCAATCCAATATGAAACGTGATAGTTGAGTAAATCCAAAGGTTAATCATTTAAACGTGGCAATCATATGGTGCTATAGTAATTTCTTAATATGATTAGGTAAATGTTAGAAAGTAAACAGGGGTAACGTATGTATTAAAAAATACAAGGAAGTTATGAAGAGTAAATCACATTCATTGATTTTGGAGGACGACTAAGAATATGCCAGCATCTTCAATTGTTATTATACCTATTGGAGATGGGCACAATTAATGATCTTTTAATATTAAATTCTAATCTGATGGTTATGCATTGAAGATGCTGACATATTCTTAGTCGTCCTCCAAAATCAACGAGTCAGATTTATTGTTGATAACTTATTTGCATTTATAAATGCATCAGTTAACCTGATTACTTTTTAACATTTACCTAATCATATTAAGAAATTACTGTAACATCATATGATTGCCACGTTTAAATGATTAACTTTTGGAATTTTTCAACTGTCCAGTTTCTTCATGCATAGCCTGACGTTTTTACTGATTTTTTTTTAACCTGACATTTTTAGTGAGTTTTTTTTTAACGCAAGAGGTTTTTTTATCAGCCGTCTTTCAGCGAATTAACGGCTGTGCTAGTTTAGTCCAGAAGACTATTTTTTCTCATTATAACTTAGTTTAGATATTAATTTGTAAAGTTTTTTTTTTTTTTTATTCAAAAGATATATTCTACTTTTTGTGAATTTTGTCTTTTCATAAAATATATTCTACTTTTTGTGAATTCAAAAAATATATCCTCACAAAGCTGTTATAAATTATGTATTCAAACAAGATGGTTGAGATAATTTTATGGTATATTCATTTCTTAAGCTTTAATATCCATTCCGAAGCACTATATGCAGAGAAACAATTCCGCGTTCTAATTTACGAAACAAAACAAATCCAATATTATCATATGCAGAAAAACAATTCCGCGTTCTAATTTATAAAACAAAACAAATCCAATTTTATTGATCAATCCATCGGCCAAGTAAGTCTCCATGAAAACATGAGTATAAATTTAATGTAAAGCAATTTAACAAATCCAAAATTTTATCAATCAATCCATCTGCCATACAAGTATCCAACAAAGCATGAGTAATGGATGTATTTTTATTTCTATGAAAGTAATGGATGTATTGAAAATATTACTGGGCACATGTACAATTGCTCTCTGGATTATACACATTATTTCACCACAGGCCAGCCGCCTTGACGTCACGGCAACTGATATCTGAGATCTGTATATAGCATCGACGAATGAGCAGAACGTCTTCTACGGAAGATTTATTGGCATGCAATGAACAAGACGGTAGTAAGAACGAGACTGAAACTGAAAGTGAGAGCCAGTGTTTTCAATGGTGGCGGGGAATCGGAATGCCTCATGTGGTGGTGGTGGGGATGGTCTCCTGTGTTGCATTTCTGGTCTCCTGTGTTGCACTTCTGTGGTGGTGGGGATGGTCTCCTGTGTTGCACTTCTGGTCTCCAGAATATTCAGCGCTGCTACAACGCTCACCGACTGAGACGGACAGATGGGAGGTAGAGGTAGTACTGCAAGTACAAGTGCAAGTGCATATGACTTCGTCCATTTTCTTGGAGCTAATTTCTTCGTTTACTTTCAGAGAAGCATTTGAGGCTACTTCATCACACGGAGACGGAGCAGGAGCAGGAGCAGGCAGCACTTGTGCGGTGGAGTCCTCCTGGTGCCTACTAGTTTCCCATATTTTCTCAATATCATTTTCCGGCGGAGTCACAGATGCATTCTGGATTGGATAAGAGCAGAGCGGTAATCGGTTCGATTGGGCAAAAAAATCGCCGAGCGGTTCGGGTTCCCAAGAAGCAGTGGCCATCGCGTCCGGGGCTTTCCAGAACGCACAAACGGACAATACATCGACAGCGGTAGGGTTGAGAAAGGCGGTGAGTCCATGAGCGGCAAAGCGGTTGTCGTAATAGAGATCAGGGAAGGAGACGGCCGCATTGTTCACCATGAGCGCGTCGTCCTCGTCCTCCTCCTCGTCTGGGGTAAAGGTCGTAACTGTAAGGCTCCGGTTCCGTAGAAGCGTGTCGAGGTGTGCGCCGTCTGGGAGACTGCTGAGATTGTCATACGACAACTTGACGTTGGCAATATGGTACTTGACGGCGTCCATGTAGTCTCGCGACGATTTGGAAGCCAAATCCAAGGCCTCTAGAGCTGCGTCAGGCGGAGCGAAGAATGTGTACGAATCTCCAGAGGAAAGGAGGGATTGAATATCGACCATCTCAAGGGCGTTGGCGAAGATATGGTACCCCGACCCTCTCAGCACGCTGATCACCGACTGGATCTCGTCCTTCTCTGGAAGTAAATGATCATCAGCCAGCGCATTCATATGAAAGAATGCGAGGAGCAGGAACAGCAGAAATAAGAGAAATAGTATCACACGAAGCTTAAGCAATAGCAGGTATTCCATCGTCATCGCCGTCTCCGGTGAACTGAAATGAATGCGAGGGCTATCTTCTTCTTTTTTCCTCGTCCTTCCTTCTTTTTCTTGTTGCTGCAGAGCAAGAACAGTGGAAGATGGCAGATCTTGTAGGTGTTTCGCGTACGTATATGCTTCCATATTTATTGATTTGAATTCAAATTTAAAAGGAAGTAAGAGTCCGTTGTGAATGAGGTTGACGGAAAACGGCCGAGGCCTTGTCGAGTGCTCTAAATGATTGTGACTGATGTTGACGGCAAACGGCCAAGGCCTTGTCGAGTGGTCTGAACTGAAACCTCTCGTAAGGCGATTCTTGAATTAAGGTGTTCCTTTCGAACATATTTATTTAACAAGATATTTACGCCGAAAAAAGTATACTTATTGGAGATGGGTACAATTCATTATTTTTTAATCTAAAATTTTAATTTGATGGTTAACAATTGAAGATGTTGACATGAATGTGATTTACTTTTTATAACTTCTTTGTATTTTTGAATGCATCAGTGAATTTGTTTACTTTTTAACATTTACCTAATCATATTAAGAAATTACTGTACCACCATATGATTGCCGCGTTTAACTGATTAACCTTTGAAATTACCACATTTAAAATTAACTTTTAAATTCCTCAATTCTATGTTTGTTTCAACTTCACCAACCACTTTGTAACCGTTCTAATTACATTGACATTCATTTATATCATTAAATATTTATATTTAAAAGATTAATTTTAATTATAATTTAAAAATAACTAATCAAAAAAAGTTTAAACAAAAAGAAGTGAGATGATATAGCTTCTATCCATAATGATATAGCTTGTACTGACCCTTCAAACATAATGATGTATTAGGACCAAGACCATACTCGATACCTAAAAAGCGGTACCAAGACCATTCGAATGCCGCAAAATCACACAATGTAATGTGCGTCAGTGCGATCCAGCTATGTTCACACAATTAGAGTGGTCGCAAGTTCTCAAAATGTCATCTGAATCTTAGGCAAGATTTTAGAACCAGTCTTTGAACCCGTCTTTGTATAGGAAAATATTAAAAATAAAATCTCTGATAAAATTTGAATGATGGTTTTCTATGGTTCATAAACTAGGTGGACACTTATTTTGTTTATTTATTTTCTTTTCTTTTTGATTATGAACACTTAATTATATATTTCAAAACTTCAACTTATGAAAGGGAGGCCTAGCGAAGTCACCCTATACCCTATAGAGTTTTTGTGAACATATAGAATCAACTCAAGAAGGAGGAGAGATCTAAACTAACTTTTGGCCCTAATCAGTTTGGAAACTAAATTGGATATCAAATCTATCAAATAGGAAATCAATAAGCTAATCAAGTTGAATCATGACCGTAACAAAAGAGTCAACCTCATAATTTTTTATATAAAAGAAGAGGAAAGAGGAGGACATGCTAGCAATAGTAAAAGAAGAACTAAAAAATAAACCACAAATTGAAACAACCAAAAAGGCTAGGAAAAATAATCAAGCATAAAGATAGGTGACATACTTAACTTATTAAATCTATAAGCTTTAAAAGGTCGGAATATTTATAAGACCTTCCAAAATTTCCAAAATTTATTGTTAGGGATAAAGACTAAATGATAATAATAAATAGAAATTTGGGACAAATAAAATTCCAAAGAATTCCAAGTAATGGACCAATTGAGTCTCAATGGACGTTAATCATCATTATCATCATATACATCTTTTTATATAGTAATTTCACTAAAAATGTGGTATGTTAATATATAGTAATATTCACTTATGTCCTTCAATATAATTATTTTTATACAGTAATTATTATTAAGTTACCATTTTTTAAAATTTAGTTTTGTAAATGTAGTATGTCAATATGGAGTTGTACTTATGGACCTAACCCCCCAAGTAGGTAGAATAATATATTTCCATGTAATAAATGTCAATATTAATAAGGCCTAGCAATAAGGAGGAATAAGTCTAATGTAAGAAGACCTAATAGAAGCTTCAGCTTCTAGAAGGATCTTCCTCTAGATGGTTCTTTTGATAGACATATTTAATATAAATAGGAGTCGAGGGTATGAGAACTTTTGTCTTGGATATTATTGTAATAGAGTTCTTCTCTCTTGGAGGTTGCCCCTTAGAAGAGACAAGTGAACACTTCTCTCAATAATCAAAGTGCTCTCTCTGGTGTTGTTCTGCTTATATTATTGTTCATTTTCCATTTCTAGCTAATTATTTTTGCTCTGCATACTATTTTGTATCTGGAATATTACAAGTGGTATCAGAGCACCTTCCTCAATAGAAAATTTTGGGTTATTTTTTTCAAGGTAGAGACATATTCCAATGTATTTAAGCTACAAAAATATGTCGTTATGCGCATAAACCCGTGGTCGAGGATTCATACACGTAGGAAATACAAGTGGTACTTAAGCGCACATTTGTTGGCCACCCTTGTAACCCCTATTGGTACCCCTTCAAGTGGTAGCACATCAGACAACACCTGTATACAGATCAACCTAGATCTCCTGAAGCCCTCCATAGATAAACTGATCAGACGCCTGACTTCTTTAGTGCCACCGAGAACAACACTCGGGAAAATATTCTCCAGTATATGGATAGTCGGGTGGTATGACTAAGGGCATTGTCTAGCCTCCTTAGTTGGTGCCCTAAGATATTGGGGCGAGTACTATTGTTGGACCCCGCATATATATTAGAGAGCTATAGCACAGGGAAAACCCTTATCTGTAGAACCCTTGAATACCCTAACCTTTGGGACAGAAACAAAAACAAAACATACAAGATCTATTTTCGCGCAACTATGTCTCCTGCATTCGAGTTGCGAAATTACTACACATTTCTTCATGTTAATCATTTGGGGATTTCATCACTGCAGTATTCTTCAGATCGGATTATAACTCCGCAGGAGTAAAAAAAAAAAGTCTGGATCCTGTTGGCACCATTATTTGAGACCTATTCCATTAGATTTCTCTCTTCTCCCTTATCGCAGGCATACCTATCATTTTTCAACACTTCTTTTTTTCTCATGGACCTGACCCCCTTCCAACACCCTTATCTAGACTTTACCCCATTGGATTCACCTCGTTGCCCTGATCGTTGTGATACACTTCACCCATAACCCATTTTTTGTGTGGTCCCACCCACCCCTTTTCGTATTCCCTCATCATCATGGCCCATACCCGTAGCCAAGACTTGGAAGCTCGCTTCAATACCTTACACTCTAATTTCACAGAAACCCAACAAGAAGTGAGATAATTCATTGGCAATATTTTCACCATCAATAAAAACATCCATTCCTCCATCGTCGCCTCAATTGAGGAACTCAATCAAGAGCTCAAACAAGACATTACTACCCAACTTGAATCTGTCACTACGATGATCTACGCCATGCTTGTTTTTAAGTTCTACAATGTTGGAGCACTTTCCATTCAACTCGCTGATTGAAATTGGCTTAGATCCTCTCATTTCCTCCACAAACATTCGAGGCAGGTCTTGTTATGTTCGCCAAAGGAAAATCAACAGATTTCCCTTCATCTCCACTAATGGACATCGGATCCCGGGCCATTAACTTTGTTGAAGCAAGTTAGAGAACTTTATTCAAACTATGTCGAGTGCATCAGAGCAGTTTCGATCAATTTTTTTGATGAGCTTCGAAGTCGTTGGCTCTATCTTTGTCGATGTGATGACTTAGAAAAAATTCAAAATAATTACGACAATCGCTTCGGAAAACTTCTTATTAAATTTTTCAATCACGTTGGTAGACTTATTATTAACTTTGTTGACCACGTTCGCCTACTTATTATTAACTTTATTGGCGGTTTCAGTGAATTTAGTCTTAACTCTTTCGATCAAAATCTAATTCCTTCTCTTTGTTTTCTTCGGTTGGTCGAGTGAAGTGGGGTTTTCATTTAATGTATCTTGCAACCAAAGAAAAGGAAAATTAAGGTATATGGAAGTTCAATGACTACCTCCTCCTATGTTTTTCAAAGCCAATTGATGCCAAATAACAAGAAAAATGCCTCTTTACATTATCATTTTAACAAGTTTAACAAGGTAAAGTCAAATAATTTCATAAATTTAAATTATTCGAATTTAAACATTAAACCTTTAAAATGAATTGTAAACATAATTGTTTTACTCGTATCAATTTTTCCTGGAGGCGAGAAACCAATAATGTAGACCTGTGCTACCGATGTTGAAGGAACATTTTAAGTCTTCATAGCTTTCTAATTTTTCCTCTGAATGAGGTGTCATCTTTTGTGGTGTGAAGAATGTGGAGAGGCACTTCTGGTGAGTCGGATAACCATTTCATACAAACATTTCATCTATGTAACAACCAAAGTGAAAAGTTCGGGCGAGAAACCATCGGTGATTCATTCTATCACTTTTAGGCATCAGATTCCAATTATGTGAGTTGTGTTAGAATTGCAACACCTGAAATCATACAACTAGATTGTTTCAAGGGTGAAAATTTCACTTTGAAAAGCACCGAAAAAATGAGCTCAAAGGCATTTTTTAATGGAAGTTCAGGTCTCGCTTTTGCTAATGCTTCACCCAAATTAGATTACATTAGTTGTTATACCATCTATTCTATATAGGCTTTAAGTTTTTCCATAGAATATTGGTTAATGTGTCAGTAGTATAAAGTTATAAATCCACCAAGATAGCAAACTGACGTTCGAAGTGCTTAGTATTGTCTAGAAGCTAAAAGGACCAAATTTCTCCTGAGTTTTGTTTCAGAGCTAGCGTAAGACCAATAGGTTCTATGGTTAAGCCATATGATGTTAGACGATACTTTCACAATCACAGTTTAGCTGTAGAACCAAGAAACATAAAACAAACAAGTCGATGTGGTATGTGAATGCAAGTTTCTAGTGATATGGAGCAGTTTGATAATGGTTGCAATATGGAGTAGGTTAGGCATAGTAGGAAATAAGTGGTTAATGATCTAATTAGGAGTGGAAATCTTATTCATTTGGAATGTAATCAGATTTACTGATGAGCACAACAAGAAGGATCTGAGCTGTGAGGAGGATGAAATAGGCCTCAAGGCGAAGGTCAACCTTGTTGATTGGGTCAACATTGACGAGAGGGAGAAGATCACCATTGATGCACTTGGCGACGACAATGAGTTGACATTGTTCTGATGACGTGTCTAGGACAGGCGAGGGAAACTTACCAACATGAAATTTGTCGGTGATGAAGAGGAAAACTTCATCAATATGCTGGGCAACAAAGCAAAAGAGAGGGGTGTTGTTGATATGCGGTGTATTGGTGAAAGTTAAATGGGTTAGTTGATGAAAGGCATGCTCTTAGGGAAGATAATATCATGAACACTATGAATGTGTCAGCGTTGGTCATGCGCACTTTGTTGATGACAAGAAGATCGACGGGTTGAAGCGATCTAAGGATAAATTGCAAATGATAAGGCAGGGAGAGCAGGAGGAAAACTTGGGTGTTGTCATTCATATGATAAATAGGGTGTGAAGGTTCCAGTAGGGATATTTGGAGGGGGCATTAATTTCTTGTCTTAGACAGATGCTAAGAGAAGGGAATTGAGTGGTTATTGTTCACACACAATAGTGCCATTTAACAATGCTTCCTGTGAGTGTGCAATGGAATAACCATAACCAAATGGAATCGTCATTCAATGAATTAGAGGAGAACCATAAGTGAAACATTGACACATGATATCCAGGGTATTCATGACTCTTACCTTTGAATTTTGGTATATCTGAAGGCAGTTTGGTAGGAACCAGAGGCCAATTAGAGTTATGAAAAATTGGATTGTTCATTAACTTAGACAAATATGGAAAATGAACATTTTCTAGAAAAGGAAACCTAGGTTATGAAATTAAGGAGGGAAACACAAGATTAACTAACCCTGAGTTTGTATCCTGAAAAGATGATCTTGGATTGAAGATGGCACCATGCTTCTAGGAAGAGTATGCGGATGGGAAAAAGTTTTGTACAAAACCATGTTGGCCCTGGTTAATTGGAGGAAATCCTCCACTGATCTAGTTCCTGAATGAAAAAATAGGATTTCCCCCTACTGACCCACCTTGTGAAGGAAAAGGTCCTTGCATCGGGGTATTCTGATTGAGAAAGGGGTTTCCCCCTTGCAACATCCTTTGCAAGGAAGAATAACCTTGCATGGGATTCCATTGACCATGGAATGGGTTTCCCCTTACTGGCACCATAGACGAAGTGAAAGTATTACTCATGAAACCACCAATTAGTGTGAAAAGATTCAAAGTACATGGCATGCTATTGGATCGAAGTCCACTACCCATAGAACCACCCCATCTTGTGAAACGGTTAGGTTTGAAAGACAGGAACAACCCACTCCCAATAAAAGGAAATGACAGAGAAATATAACCTCCGCCCCAAGGAATAGTTTGGTAAGGGAGAGATGAACTCCCCACACCAACATTGGAAATTTGGGATAGTGACTGGGAACCAGTCAAGGAGATTTGCATGCTCATTGTTGGCATGCCAAATGGAAAATCATTGGTTTTCGAAGGGAATGACATAACTGCACTCAAAGGATGAGTAGAACCAATGATTGACCGGATAGAGTCATCGATGGAGGCGGGTATGGTGGATTGCACCACACTCATCATTATGTTAGAGACACTAGGAGGAATAATTCCTCCTATGACGATTGCTAACATGGGAGTTGTTGGGACTCCCAACATAGGCACTTATGAATTTCCTTCCATTATGTCTCATCGAAGAGGGATATTGTTAGTTATGTTTGATCTAGGAGATGGAATTCACACAAAAACTAGAGTGTGAGGTCCAGTTAATTATAGGGTTGAATGGTTGAGCAAATTCCTCAGCTCCAAGATCTAATATGGCGACTATCTCTAGAGTATAAGTGTTAGTTTCTGCAAGTTCCATATTTACGATCTCAAAAAGACTAGTTATTACAAAAGTTCTTGATTGGTCGAATCTATGCCTAAGAGGAGGTGGAGGATTGACCTCTACTTCTTATTTGGTATGAATACCTTGAAGTCTCCTTGATCGACAAGGTGGTTGGTCAACCAATGTGGTTTTCTATCTCTAGGTGACTACCCACACCTTCCTAAGCAATATGTGATCACAAACATACCACTAAAAAAGGCTTTAAGAGAAACAAAAATCACAAACAACTTTTCCAATATCCCGACTCAGGTGGATTAGGTGGAAAAAGGGACAAGTTTATTTATTCCCATGCATTGGAGAACAAATGAGTGAAAAGCAGTTATCTCAACCTCCATTGATTAGCCTTATTCAATGCAAACACCCACGCTTCGTGGGGCACCTATTGGTTGTGGAGTTTGATTATATTTTTTATTCAGAGGTTTGTTTCAGCCGTGCTTGGACCCCATTACCTAACGGTGGTGTGGTGGGGCTTTCCCCCCCACAACTATTGCTAGGGGAGTCCAGGGGGGGAAACGATAATTTTTGTAGCTCCCCTGGGGGGGATTCAGGGGAAACACCCCTGAAGCGGAATTTTGGGAAAAATTGTCTTGTAAAATATTATAATTTCATAGTCAATATGGATCGTTCATTATAAGGTCACAGATCTGATGGTAGAAGTTATTTTTGGTATTTTTTTCCCTAGAATGAAACCCTATTTTATGAGGGAATTGTATTCCAGTTGGGTTTTATTGTGAATATTTTATTCTGAGAGAGGAGACTGCGAGAGAAAGAAGAAGAAGTTATAATGAGTGTGTTGTAGGTTTTACCCTTTCATTTGTTGGATAATAATAAAGGAAGGACCTGGAAATTTCTCTGGTGAATGTAGTCGACACTGGGTGAATGACGTATATTTGTGTCTCTATTGTATTGTGTATCTTCTATGTTTTATTTTTGAATTTGTTTTATTTTATTTCTCCACGATCCTGTTTTTCTAACAACACCCTTCAGTGGTACTGAAAAGTGTGATATGGAATCTGCCCCAAGTACCATAGGAAACCACTCGTAGTCACCTCTGAGATCCTTAGGAAAAGAAACTGAGGTCACCAACTTACAATTAGTGTTTGGGGGGTACAGTCAACAGTCGGAATTGAACGTATGGGCAGGGTAGATAATCCTGAAGCCTTGAAAGTGTTTCCTCTCACGAAGGTAAGAGAATTGTCGAAACCTATGATATACTATCTTTCCACTATACTTAGTTAAGCCTAAGAGGGGTTATCTTCTTGAATCTCCTTTGCACGACCTCACATTTGACTCTTGTGTCAGAGGATCTTCCCGACTATACTTATACAAAATTAGATTCTTCACACCCTATCTCAAACTCCTAAGTTTGTTTTTGGCCTTGGAGAAATTAAGTCTCCAACCTAAACCAAGGCCCTAGCCTAAACGTTTTTGTTTACCCTTTAAATAAAATCAAAATATCTAATTGATTTTAGTTAGCCTTCATTTTACAGATTCTTATTTACCCAACAAGGGTGTGGATTGAAACTAAATGATTTTTGATGGACTCAATAGGAAAACACTTTAAGAACACAAATGAAAGATGTAGTTTCTTTACATGTGCTTTATTCACTGAAAAACAAGTGTAAGAATGCTTCAAAATTCAATAAACACAAACTCTTTCCTTTTAATATGCAAAGAATGCAATTTTTCTTTTAGATGCAATGCATTTACTAATGCAAGAAAACTAACAAGATTGGGATTATTTTTGTAGAAGCTCTAGAAACAAAATATTGGTTTTCCTTTTTTTTTAAAGGTACAAAAGTAAAGAAAGAGAGAAAATGTGTGTATGATGAACTTTTCTTTTTCAGATGTAAATGCAAAAAAAGAAAGGGGAAAAAATTCGCAAACAAACACACGTTCTTACACTTTTTATTTTTACAACACAAGAAAACAAGAAAGAAAAGGAGAAGAAAGGTTGCAAACAAATGACTAGACACCCCAAGAACACTACAGGAGCATGAAATAGAGTGCAACGAACACCCCATAGACCTTTTTGAAATGATAACTATAAAAATCCAAAAACAAACTTGATTAAATGAGAAATCTATAAAATATTTTGAACTTTTCTTATAATATTGCGCGCAAAGGAAACTAATTCTGAAACCTAAAAACCATTATGACGATCTGGCAAGACCCGGAAAGATTCCCCAAAGTCACAACCCCAACCTCCATAGTCCAGGAAAAGGTCAAAACCCCCTTCATATAACATGTATGTGACTGTCGAATGGATAGGTTGCATATGTACGTGAATTTTACTAGAGAAAATCACATATGTAAGTGACTTTACTAAGGTAAACCCGCAGACACCCTTAAAAATCCTCTCTAACTGAGAGAGGAGGGTCCAGAGGACTCAACAAAGATTGTATAAATTCAGAAAAGGATAAAAAAAGGATCAAAGCACAGAAAAAAAGTTTCAAAAGAAATGAAAAAACAAGCACCCTTAATGACCCAAAAATGGAGACTCCCCAGTATGGTCGCCATTTCTGTTATGAAAATCTAAGTCCTATGGATTTGGGTCAGGAACACAACAAAACAATGCCCTTAAATGACTCCTCTCAACCTCTAATTAGACAATCAATTAGAAATAAATTCCTTGAATAACTAACTTTTAGAACAAAGGAAGAAGGGCATACCTAGAGCCCTATGTCTGAAGTAGATCTTGCTTGAAATCTTTCCCTCCATAAATCCTTGAAGATGATGTTCTAAAAATCTTGCAATCAAGGAAGTATGCTACTACAAGAAAGAAGTTACCACAAACTCAAAATATAATCAATTAAAATTCTTTGTTACATTCAAGATAGGATGCATATAATATCATTGAAGTCATGATTTAACGCAAAGAATCAGACGAAAATGAAAGTTCTTTTATTGATAACAACAAAAGGGGTTGGTTACAACCTGTAACTGTAGTGGCACGATCCTGAAACCAAGATCCAAGTTCCTCTACCCGAGGCCTGAGATGATGAAGTATACCTTTGAACTTTTGTGTCCTGATGGGATAAAGAGGAACAAAAATCTTGAAAATAAGGGTTTTCAGAGGGGGAATACAATCTCATAAATCTAGGGAAATGGGGGCTTGCAGGGATATTAGAAAACACACAACATAAGCTTGCATCTCTTTCATGATGTCTTTCCTCCATACCAAGGCTCTCTTTCATACTCCCTTTTGCTAATTGGAGTAGTTATGCCCAGGATATAGGAGGTAGGGAACCTAGGCAACCCATCAACTCCTCCAAACACGTCAGGAATTATATTTTTTTGAGCCAAATAAACATCTAGGCGAGTTGCTAACTAGAAAGTCCCATGTGCACGTGGGTTTCTTTAAGGAGTTCCACATATATCTTGAAAATGGGATTTTTCATATAATTTTAGGGAGGAAAAGGGGGCTTCAACTCCTGCAAATAGTGAAAGGGTTGTAAATGAGGCCAAGGAGTCATTATGACATTATATGGTGGAAAATGATTCTATAACAATTATATGCAGAGTTTTGTGTACGTCAAAGACTATGACGAAGGCATGGGTTGAAGACTTTGGACTATGTCCATTTTGGTGGGGGGGGGCATTATTTATTATTTTTAATTTTTATTTAATTTATTTATTTTTGTATTTTTATTTTATTTATTATTTTTAATTTAATTTTTGTATTTTTATTATTTGATTTTATTTAGTTCTAGTCTCGGGTAGGTGGGAGGGGGATAATTATTATTATTTTATTACTTTTGTTTTAGTAATTTTTATCATTTTTAATTTCTACATTTTATTTATTTTTATTTTTAGGGAGTAATTACATTAATTTAATTTTAATTTTCATATATATTAGAAGTAGTTTTATTAATTTTGTTTGTAATTAATGTAGATTAATTGTAATTAGTTTTGTTATTTTTTTATTATTTCCCTAATTTTTAGGAGGGAAATTAGCTAAAATTATATAACAAGCCATAGGTCCTATGTGTTCCCAGGTTCTTATTCAAACTATCTATAGGGGATAAAACCATTTAAATCACTAAGTGTTGAAATCTCTCATGCATGTGGGATTATTGTTTGCAAATTAAGGACCAATGACCCAGATTCACCCACATGCATGGTTGACGATTGTTGAGCGACATTTTTCAAATGAGAATAACTTGGGCTCCAGGTGTCAGAATTGATCCCATGATACCTCATTGGAAATTTATTGGATAGAGAAATGCAATGGTATAGGTATACAAGCCAAAAAGGTGATTAAAGATGCCAGAAAACACAAAAAAACAACAGACCACAGATTTGGGGAAACAAATGGCTTTGTCAGCCTCAAACAACCATATTTAGGGCTATGGACAACGAAATCAGGCCTAGGATGGCTCACTAAAAATATGGAAGAGAGAAGAATGAGATGGGATTGCAAGTGTTTGTAGATACTAAGTGGAAATTGTCCAAAAATGAAAAACACAGAAGGAACCCAAATTTAGTTGAAGAACGAGCTATGGTATGTTCAAACAATCATATCTCAAGCTATAGGAAACAAAATTGGACCAATAATAGCTCAATGGGAAGATGAGACAGAGGAGAAGAATATAAAAAGATATTAATCAGTAGGAAAATACCATAAATTTTTAAATTCTAACCTTGTACAATATATACTGCAAATAGATATTCAGTAAAAGAACAGAAAAGATACAATGGAAAATACAAACATTACACAGATATTTTTCCCCTCGAAACCCAAACCAGGAAAACCAACATATTCTATATGCATTCATATATTTTACATTGTTTACAATACAATATACATATAGGATCCAATAGCATCCAAAACCCTAATCCAATGACCTGGATTAGTCCAAAACCCTAATTCCTTAACCAGAAATAGAAAACCATCGACAAAAACCATGTGTCGAAAAACCACCTAAATATGTGACACATTTCCCGAGGCATGTGACACGTTTCCCGAGGCATAATTTTTTTTCCTTTTTTATCATTTTTTCCTTGAGTAGCTATTGTATCCTAAATTTATGGATCTTGACTCCTTTAATTTAGGAGTTAAGGAAAACCATCTAAAACCTCTATGTAAAGATATGGAGGGTGCCTTTTGAGGGGGAATCGTTTATGGATCATCCCATGGTGGATCCCTTTATGGGGTTGGAGAGAGAGAGATCAAATGTAGTCCTTCTGGTGTCTATAGAAATGTGACAAATTTGTGAGAATATTTCAACCCTTTAAAAGGAAGGATAATCAAGTGATTTGTATTCCAAGAAGATCCAGATACATAGCCATACTAGTGAACTTCGTTAACAACTCAGTGATCTATTTCCTTATGTGTTGATTGCATATCTCATGTTTCCTTATATATATTATTTCCATAGTTATGATCCTTTAATGCATTAAGTGATGACATGTGAGATTAATTAGCATATTCACCAAGTTATATTCAATTTGAATTCAAGCCTTCATAACTACACTTTTTCCACCTTTTATGTAATCAAGTTTAATAGATCCCCAAACATAAATATGATCTTTATTAAGTGACATAGAACCAAAACAATATTGGTATCATTGTCACCATGTTTTCAGATCAAATGGTATCAGAGCGAGATTGATAGGGATTGCAGGGGTTGAAGACATCACTGAAGAGGGAATTCACTAATTTTGGAGTGTATGTTGGTAAAATTTAGATTTCTCTCTCAGTATTTACATGTTTTCAACAATTTCAGTTGTGTTGGAAACTTGATTCCAAGACACACCAAAGGGTATTTTTTTCTCTCAATATTCATCTCTATTTAGAAGATATCCATCCCGTAAGATCAAGATTTTGTACAGCCACAGGATAACCAGTCACTAAATGCATATTGCGGGAAGAACACAAAATTGATTTGAGAAAATGATAGGGAATTGGAAATATCTTTAATAGGAGGATAAAATCCCTCTAAAAATCCACTACAAAAATCAACATTGAAAGAGAAAACTGCATTGAAATAATTCTCCCAAAAAGGGGAAAGTGACCACTCCAAACTTCAAACACAATCCACGACCTTTATAGAGAATTTTAGAGGGCCCATAGTAGCTTATTTTGATTTTTGTTTTTTGTTTTTTTATCTCAAATGGGTATTTTATGGAATTCGATTTCATTTCCTAGTTCTTGAGATATCGTTGTTTGAAGCCATATACTTCTATAGAGAATATGCTCCTATGCCCCTTCTGTAGAGAATATGTAGAGAATCAGAGATTGTGAATTTAATTACAAGCCATTAAATAATCTCTAACAAAGTTCCAAAGTGATGAAGGCTTAGCAAAGCCATCCCCCACACCTGATCTAGAATTGGTAACCAAGGTAAACAATACTTCTTTAGTTTCATGTTCTTCTCATTATGATGATGATTTTGGTGCTTTTGAAAAGAACACTACAAGCATTGGCTTGAAGCTAATGAAGAAGATTTGATGCAAAGGAAGAGGAATTGGAGATAATTTACATGGAATTGTAAATCCCATCAAAGTGGTGGAATTACCTCGATATGAAGGATTGGACTATGTCATAAGGGAGGTTGGAAAATGTTGCAAAACCACCAATGAAAAAAAATCCAAAACCACGGAGTCAAGAAAGTCCTAAAATGAAAATTATGACTCAATGTAGGCTGAGAGCACATCATACCATTCTGATGATCGTTATTGTGATCCATCTCCAAAGGGAGATGAATATTACAAAGGAGAAACTGAGGAAAGATCTGCTCACTAGACCTGCACTAGAGACAACCAAGCAATGTATGAAAAGTCTCATTATTATAATGTTCCTTTTGATTATAAAAATATTTTCAATGCAAAGAAAATTTTATGGCATATAACACCATGTACACTTTCCATGTTGAATAACCATGTTGTTGCCAAGTGTTGGTAAATAATGGCCTTGTACAGGAAGATTATGGAAACCGAGAAGAAGCCAAGACATGAAGACCCCTCTCGACATGAGGATAAAAAGGAGGGCATGCAAACCTGGGTAAGGGGGAACCATTTCACCCATTGCAATAAGGGTGGACATCAGGAAGCCACATGTTGGACACTCCATCTAGATCTACGTCCAAAGAAGGATAGAAAGTTGGGCAAGCGCCTGTGAAGGAACCAACCAACAAAGAAGCTCAGAAAGGAAGCCAACTACATGAAAAGATACAACTTGAGAGGGAGAACCTATTCATGTTGTTTACTGAAAGAATGGGTAAATTTTTTGAATTAGTTGAGAGTGGCCATTATTGTAAATCACTTGTTTCTTCTAATACCGCATAGTAGGGAACATTTGTAAAAGTGATGAGATGTATAACATCACTCATTTATGCAACATAGTGATATTTAGGCCTTTTGAGAAAACAAAGAAGGACCTTGGATAACCTTTTTGAATAACTAAGCCATGGGGCTCCAAAATACATCAAAAATAAAAGACAGACTTATTAGTGTTGTGTATGTTGAGTTTGAGCCACAAATTGAGTGCCTTGGCATGAAAACCAATGTAAGATTTATGCATTTATGGTTTTGTCTTGTTTTTGAAATTTGCAAAAGGATGAATGTATGTTGAAAATTCCAGTGGTATTTTAGTTTTACAACAAGGTATAAATATCTGATTTAATGCAGGAAATTCATTGTATAAGACTTTACATGCAAACAAGGTGGTACGATGTTGATAAGGCCATTTTGACACTTCGTCAGAAAGTAGCCATGTTTATAGTCAAAAGTCTCATAATTGTGAAATGAATATGATGATCATGAGTATGCTTGAATATGAGTAGCAGATTCAAAGAGGACCTTTGCCACTAATTGTGATAGATTCCATTTCATGCCACATGATTGTGAGAAATCACCCTTCATTAGAAGAGATCGTCTCTTGGTAGGAGAGACATTTCCACTTGTTTTTTGAGAACTTATCCATTTATATTATCATAAGAGATCATCTATTTGCAGGAGAGATATTTCCACTTATTTTGTGAGAACTTATCCCTTTGTATTATCAAAGGAGATCATCCCTTTGTAAGGATATACATTACCACATGCTTGTCAGAAACAAGCCATTTGCATTGTAAAAGGTTGATTATCCACTCTTAAGTGATGATGAGAGTGAGAGACATTTTCCTTATTCCTAAACCATTGTAATGGGTCCTGAGCTCATTGGGTTTCTGATCATGTAATGTTCATCAATTTCTTCGTAAATTGAAAATTATTTTGTACGTTATACTGAGGAACCTTAAAATTCCTAAAGAAGGAAGAGAAGACAAGCAGGGGTTAATATCACTCATTGAGCAAAATAAACTTATACAACTTTTGATGGGGTTCGTTCTTAATGAGAGAAAAATAATAAAAGGTGGTTTTCCTCCTCTTTTCTTTTGTAAGCCAAAACAAGAGAAGAAAAGATTATATCCACACATTTAGATTCTCATATTTTGGGTTTTTACAAAAAGCTTGCATAATCTCCCACCACAGAAATGAACAAATATTTAGTAATAAATATTCTTCGTTTCTCTGTTGTTCCTTCAACAAAGATTGAAATTAGATTGATCCCTTTTTTTTTCCGATCATATAGCAGAAGAATAAATTGGCTCATCACTTGATTGAAAGGAATTGAATGAAGTTATTGAGTCATTGTATTTGTATGAATTTTATCTTCTAATTAATATGAATATAGAAGAGAATATCAAAAAGAGATTTTGATAATACCTTACCCTTCAAAGAAGGGTAAGGACTTATTTATTTTTCACTTTCGCATATAGTATTCCCCGTAGTAAGTGAATTTACCCTACTATTGGGATGACCCTGATCTGGAATATGAACCATAGAAAAAGATACCTAGTATACCAATCACAATAATACCATTTACAGTACCTATCAACCAAAGATTGATCCTTCCAGTGGTATCGACCATTTCTCTTACTCCCTTTCACATTTTCTTAAGTGGCCATGCTAGAGACATAAACAATCATAGTATAGATAATTATGAGTATTAGATCTCTTCGAATGGAGTGATAATATTCTCATTGTTCCTAATTGAACAAATAATTAGAGAATGGAACAACAAATACAAAAATTATTAGCAACCCCCAGTAGAGACTGGTACGATTCAATTCAACATTTTGGTTGTTCGGGTTCAATTATGTCATATATACATACTTCCTCTTCCTTTAGTATATAGTTTATCATTGGATGAATTGCATTACCATCATTGATCCTGAGAAAAAAACTGTAGGGACAACTAGCCCGTGAATGGCCAACCATATAACTGTAAAAAATGGATAAGTTCTATCTATAGTAATTAGTGCCTCCTAAAAATATCTAGTAAATTCATCGAGTTTCTCTAATTGATCAAAACATCCAGTTATTAATGGAACCTCTTGTCGACATTTTTTGAAATACTCATTCGGTCGGGGGCTCCCGAACACATCGTAAGCCAAACACATGCTGACAAATAACCAACCTGCAATGAATAGAGAAGGTATGGTAATGCTATGGATAACTGAGTATCTAATACTAGTAATAATGTCAACAAAGGAGCGTTCTCCTGTATTCCCAGACATGATCAACTCCATATATTATTGTAAATTCAGTCAAGGGGAAATTGATCCCATGAAAGATAGAGATCAGGAAATGGAAAACTACTGATATATTCTCCAATCCTTGTTTTATTGTCAATGTTATACCAAGGGTATCTTTGAAGTCTCTTGGACCAGTATAGCTATCTTTCTTCTGACACAACAATAAAATTTTGATGAGTATCAAGAAGGAACAAAATAGAAAGATTCTATTCCTCCCAACAGTGATTCCATCTATGTTTGATGGACTAAATCCCAATAGGAATAAGAGAATATTTCATGTTCTGAGGTCCGGGTGTAAGTAACCCCCTCAATCAATGTTGTAACAATTGCATAGACCATGGAAATTTTCGATTGGAATTATCTTCTACATACATGTGGCAGTAGAACCGAAAAAAGGATGAGTGTCGCTTGCAAAGGGTATCAATCACTATCGGTACAACTAATCCAGAATATGATACTTTTACCCCTTCCTTTTTTCATTCCGACATGACATTATGTCCATGTAGATGATTCCAGTTTTTCAGATTGCACAGGGACCATTGTTGAGTGAGATACATTGTTTTTCCTAGGCCTATTTTTGGCAATCATTATAAACTTGTCCATGAGTATTTTATAAACTCTTGGAAAGTATGGTATTTCTCTAAAATTTTGATCATGTATTTTTAGCTATAGATTTTCATTGATGCAAGTGTCAACATCGAGATCCCCATTCTAAATTAAAAAGGTGAAGGAGAAGAAGGGTGCAACCTTTTTAGATAAATTTGTTACACATATCAAAGAATCAACTACATATTTGCATTGGTGCAAGTGTTGGCATCGACATCGTCATTCCAAAGTACAAAGGTGAAGGAGATAAGGGTGTGTCCTTTCAGAGACATGTGTTATTCATATCAAGGAATCAACTATATATTTTCATTGATGCAAGTGTTGGCATCGACATCCTCATTCTGAAGTACAAAGGTGAAGGAGAAGAAGGGTGCAACCTTTCAAGACATTTGCTATGCAGATCAAGGAATCAACTGCAGATTTGCATTGATGCAAGTGTTGGCATCGTCATCTTCATTCTGAAGTATGAAGGTGAAGGAGAAGAAGGATGTGGCCTTTCATAAACATTTTTTTATGTAGATTAAGAAGCAGGGAAGTGCATCGTGGAGTGTAAGACACTTCCTAGAAATTGGTTGCAGATATTCAAGATACAGTTCCTCTCTATACTTTTGGAGGACAAAAAGCGATTTTATGGGGAGTTTTGATCTAGGAGGATCTCCACATGTAAAATTCCTACTTTTCACACCATGGGATAAATCATTAAAAAGTTTGATGATAGGTGACAAAGTTTAAAATAAATAATTAATGCTCCTAAATGAATTATTTAAAATGTAAAAATGATTAATACATTAATGGGTGTGATAAACTCATTTATTAGTCATGCACATTGGAAAAATGATTAATTCTTAAAGTGAGTTTGATAATATCATGTATTATTCATTTAATTGTAAAAATAGGAAATTAGTTGGGTGAGAAATCCAACTCTCAAATTAGTTTCCTAATTTTAAGGGGAAATTAGTTTTATGTGATAAACCAACTCACAAAATAGCTTTCTAGTCTCAAGGAGGAAGTCAAGGGTCTCATGAGTTGACTTGGACTCTTCCTCACTTTATTACTAGTGGATTCCTAGTCTTAAGGAGGAAGTTAAGGGTCTTTATCATTTTTGTACATGAGTAGTTATTGGATACTAAATTTATGGATCTTGTCTCCTTGAATTAAGGAGTTGAGGAAAACTATATAAAAAATTCTATGTAAAGCTATGGAGGAGGACTTTTGAGGGAGGAATATTTTATAGATCATTTGATGGTGGATCCCTTTATGGAGTTGGAGAGAGAGCTCAAATGTAGTCCTTCTAGTGTCTGAAGAAATGTGCCACATTTGTGAGAAGATTTTAGCCCTTTCAAAGGAAGGATAATAAAGCGATTTGTATTCCATGTGGATCCAAAGATGTAGACATACTATTGAACTCCATTAGCAACTCGATGATCTCTTTCCTTATGTGTTGATTGTTTATATCTTGTTTCCTTATGTATATTATTTCTGCAGTTATGGTCCTTTAATGCAATAAGTGATGACATATGAGATTAATTAGCATATTCACCAAGTTATATTCAATTTGGATTCAAGCCTTCATAAGTACATATTTCCACATTTTATGCAAGCAAGTTCAATAGATATGTAAATATAAATATGACCTTTATTAAGTGGCATAGAAACAAAACAAGATTTGTATCAGTGTCACCTCTCTCTCTCTCTCTCTCTCTCTCTCTCTCTCTATAT
>ML790608.1:136495-150795 GCA_009831015.1 Picea engelmannii | reverse complement strand
CCCCGTCGCCCGCCCCCCCTTTTCTTTCTCTCTCTCCCACTCCCCCTATCTCCCTCCCACCTTTATATCTCTCTCTCTACCCTTCTACTCTCTCTCTCTCTCTCTCTCTTTGAATCTTCCCCCCTCTCTTTGCCTCTCTCTATCCCCCTCTATATCTTAAGACCAATACCTACTTCTTCAAAATTCCTAATTATGCCAATATTCCCATTAAAAGGTAAAGGATACACTTGGGATTTCATGTATGTGAGTTCAAGACCTGTTGTTCATGGTTCAAGATTTCATGTATGTTCAAGGTGTTGTTTGTGGCCTTAGAGGCATGAGTTCAAGGCATTGTTCATTGGCTCGTATTATGGCTTGGGATGTTAGTGCCACTAGGTGGTTTTGAGAAGTGGATATTTTTATTAGGGTCTTGGAAATGATACACATGTGTTTCTCATTATTTCGAGGGGATCACAAGGGGGGTTGGGAGCACTTGACCAAAACTTTTAGGTTTTTTTTGGTCTTCTCTTTTGTCTCTTCAAAGGTTTAAAACTTACAAGGATGTAACAAGTGATTCTTTATCACTGCTTGGGAACTCTAGTAGTCTACCCTCAGTGGGGATTACCCTAACTCTAGGGTATCTTATAGAGTCAATTATTCAGAGTATATGTGTGTATGAATGAACCTAGACATTTCCTTTGAACTGAAGACAAAAGAATGATTAAAGGATCTAGGAATAAGAATGTGCATGCACTCCTACATAGGGACAAACGTGTGTACTAAAGAACAAGCGTGCTTCTACTCAGGAACATACACACACTCCTACTCATGAACATGTGCAGTTTCCTGAGCATGTGTTTCTTAGGAATACACATGCATTTCTAAGCATGTGCATTACTTAGGAACACATGCATGTTCTTGAGCATGTGTGTGCTCCTGCTCAAGACTGCACACATGTTTCTAAAAAATATGAGTTGGAAAGTGTGTGTGGTGTTTCGGTGAGCACCAAGGCTATAATATTAAGAACACATGCAAATTTCTAAGAACACACGTGTTCTGCATGCACACATTCCTTCATAGTCCATTGCCACTTTTCGACCATCAACTTTGTGTGAGTGCCATGTGGTGCTCCTCAATCTTTATGTCACATTGCAATACTCATCTTGGATCATTTATGTCCAATTACTACATTCCTTAATGGTGATGTTGCATTGCGACATTATTCAAAGGTTATGTCACATTGAATTTGTTTGACTATTTTTGACCATGATGTACATGGTTGAAAATGGTTTACTATGGATGACTATGTTGACTATGGTTGAGCATGATTAATGTCATGTCACATTGTGACATTCATATTTGTTGACTTATGTTGAATTGCTTCATTCCTCAATGGATATTTTTCATTATCACATTCATCAATGGTTATGTTGCATTATGACATTATGAGGTTGACTGCAATAATATGTTGCATTGTGATAGAAATTTGTTTATAATATAGTTATATTTGTTGTGATATTTGTCTTGGTTGATTTATGTCAACTTCATATGTTCCTCAATGGTAATGTCACATTGCGACATTCCCAAAGGGTTATGCTAAATTGCAATGTTTCTCAATGGTTATGTCACATTGCGACTTTCATCTTAGCTGGCTTATGTCAAATTGCTACATTCCTGAAAGATTATGTTGCATTCTAATTCCAAAGATGATGTCACATCAAGTTGTTGACCATGATTTACTATGGTGACCATATTGACTACAATTGAGCATAATTAACATTATGTTACTTTGTGATGTTCATCTTCATTGATTTAAGTGGATTGTGATGTTAATCAATATAATAGCATTCTTGGTGGAACTAATTAATTTTACATATTATATTTTTTGGTGTTTATTTTATGTGTAAACATTGTATAAATTAAAAGAAGAACGATATTTGCTTTAAATTTAGTAATATATTTATTTCTAGACATGTTTACCCCAAACGCTTACACCTATTGACAATGGGCACATTTGATGATCTTTTAATCATAAATTTCAATCGTATGATTATTGAAGATGCTAGCATATTCTTAGTTGTCCTTCCAAATCAATTACCACCATCTAATTACCAAGTTTAAATGATTAACAAACTTAATTAAAATTACAAATTTACTTCACTATTAACTTTTTATCATTTTACAGTATTAAATTTACATTTATACCAAGTTTACTTATTACAATCCATTGTTTCATATTCTTTATTTCCTCTTACTACCTTCTGCATTCACCAACAGCGATTTCAGGGCTGTGCAAATTAAATTCAAGGGAAAATGGGATTTTAAAATACAGTGATTTCCTGATTCATTGATGCGTCAACCGAACATGTTCACGCATAAACATAAAGAATCTTCACCATTGAACGCTTTTTAGTGGAAGATTCAAATTTAAAGAATTTTCATGATGGGCAGCCTTCCTTTCCGACTTTGAAAGCTTCTTATTCTAAAAATGTTATTCAGTTAATTAACTATTTTTCTTGTTAACTGGTTTAGGTATTATTTTTCTCTTCATCGAAATATATTTGAATTATAAAAACAGTTTATATTCTAAAAACTAATTTTAATAAATTTAAAAGATATATCCGATCTTCATCCAAATATATTTGAATTATAAAAACAGTTTATATTTTAAAAACTAATTTTAATAAATTCAAAAGATATATCCAACCTTTAGAGAATTAAAAAAATTGTCTTCAAAGGACTGTTCGTATTTAAAAAAGATGATTGAGATGAATCTATGGTACCTCATTCAATAATTGATGCTTAAATGCCCATTTTGAACCGCACAGAACAATTCTGTGTTTTAATCTAATAAATGAAACGAATCGAAATATTTTATCAATCAATCCATCAGCCATGTAAGTCTCCAAGAAAACAAGATCATGTAATTTTATTTAATATGAAAGTCATTGATATATTGAAAATATTACTCGGCCCATGTACAATTGCTCTCTGATTATATAATTTTATTTAATATGAAAGTCATTGATATATTGAAAATATTACTCGGCCCATGTACAATTGCTCTCTGGACCATAAACAGAATTATTTCACCAATTACCAACGAGCATGACGTCACATCAGCGGAACTCTGAGATCTCTGGTGCCCTCAATGAGCAAACTGAAAGTCTTCTGCCGGATGCGTCGTCAAGCATGTAAGCGTCGTCAAGCATATCAACCGAAGCGTCAAACATATCAACCGAAGAATTTTTGGCATGCACAGAACACTTATCAAGATGGCGGCGAGAATGAGAATGAGAATGAGAGTGAGACTGAAAGTGAAAGCGTGAATGTTTTTATTGGTTGTCGTGATGGTAATGATGATGGGTGAGGAATCGGAATGCCGCGGGTGAGAATGGTGGCGGTCGTCGTCGTGGGGATGGTACTTCTGGTCTCCAGAATATCCAGCGCTGCTATAATGCTCGCCAATTGAGATGGACAGATGGCCGGTAGAGATAGAGGTAGCGCTGCGTATGACTTCGTCTACTTTCTTGGAGCTAATTGCTTCGTCTACATTCATGGAGCCATTTGCACCTACTTCATCACACGGAGACGGGCCAGGTGCAGGCAGCACTAGCGCGGTCGGGGAGTTCTCATGCATACTAGTTTCCCTACATATTTTCTCAATATCCTCAGGAGGCGTAGCACATGTCTCCTGGAATGGATAAGAGCAGGCCGGGAACGACTCCGATTGGCCAAAAATATCGCCAAAGACCTCCTGGACTGGTTTCCAAGATGGAGAGGCCGCCGTGGCCGCGGCTTTCCAAATCTCGCGAAGGGACAATACGTCGACGGCCGTAGGGTTGAGGACAGCGGTGAGTCCATGAGCGGCAAAGCGGTTGACGTAATAGAGATCAGGGAAGGAGACGCTCACATTGTCAACCATGAGGAGCGCGTCGTTCTCGTCCTCCTCGCCGGGGGCAAACGTGGTAAGCTTGAGGCTCCGATTCTGGAGAAGCGTGTCGAGGAGTGTGACGTTGGGGAGATGGCTGAGACTGTAGTAGGACAACTTTACGTTAACAATGTGGTACTTGATGGCGTCCATGTATTCTTGCGGCGATGTTGAAGCCAAAACCAAGGCGTAGAGAGCTTCGTCAGGCGGAGCGAAGAATGTGTATGAGCGTCGAGAGGAGAAGAGGGATTGAATTTCGACCATCTGAAGAGCGTTGGCGAAACAACGGTACCCGGACCCTCTCAGGTCTCTGATAACCGACTGAAGCTCGTCTTTCTCTGGAAGTATATGGTCATCACCCAGCGCCCTCATTGGAAAGAACGCAAGTAGCAGGAACAGCAGAAAAGATATCACATCAAGCTTAAACCGCTGGAGGAATTCCATCGACATTGACGTCTTCTGTGAAGAGAAATGAATGTGCGGAGCAACTTCTTTGTTTCTCCTTCTTCTTCCTGGATTTCTTGCAGCAGAGCCAAGAGCGAAAGGTTAACGATAGAAAGGAATAACAGAATGGCAGACACTGGAGGTGTTCTCGTTGCATATGGTTCCATATTTATTCATTTAAAATCAAATTTAGAAAGAATTTGGAGGGTTTTTGAAGTCCGCCCAATTACGTTTGAATGGTTGTGAATGATAATGACGGAAAACTATCAAGTTTGTAAAGTCTGCTGAATTACCGTTGGAATGATGTTGACGCAGAACCATGCTTGCTTGATGACATTAAACGTCATCTATAATATTAAACCATTTTTAATTTTTAATATTAATTTTTATTGTATTAAATGTTAATGATGAAGTCTTACTTTTATACCTACCGATAGGATAGGATACCAGTTAGATTCACTTTTAGCAGGTTTTTTTCTTTTTTAATATAGTTTTTTAATGATGTTATACATATACTATTAAATTATTATTTTTTCTACATATTAAAAATTGTTTTTCAAATTTTGCAAGTTTGCTTTTTTTTTCATTTCAATCATTGATTATAGTTTATTTTTTATATTTCAATTAGTTGATTTTTTTGCATTTCAATTAGGGAGTATGGTTGATTAAAATAGTTTTATATGATTTGAAAGGTATTTATCATAAATATAAAATTAACTAAAAAATATATAATTTTAATTTGAATTGAATATTGGGTGTTATGTTAATATAGTTTTTTTTGTTAATTATTAATTACTTACAAGATTGTTACATGTTAAATGTATGAATTGAAGTTAAGTGAGAAGGATAACAATCATTCCTCTCAATTACTTAAACTCAATTGGTTCTTGCAAGCTCATATTGTATATATGCATGCTCTCATAGACTTACAACTCAATTGTGAATAGGGAAAATGAAATTTTTTTGATAACTATTAAGATAATCAAAATGCTTGCATATAATATATTTTAGACAAAAGGACGTCTACCACCTTAATAAGTGGCCTTGAGACTAAAGACTGAAATTTCCCTAAATTATAGTATAAAATTTTCATCCATGCTTAATAATATAACATAAAAATTGATAGTTGTTAAAATCATTAAGTGTAGCTAGTTGTCATGTACATTCATAATAGTTAAGAAAGCAAGAGTAGAATTTATGTTTTTAAGGGAATCATGTCTAAAGTAGGTCATCATGATCCTTGGGGGTGGCCTATGGCCTAACACACAATTTGCATTGAGAACTTTGTGGTTTCTCATTTTGACAATATAGAGTCACTTTAATTGCATTTGTCAATTATATTGGTTGTATTACTTGGATTGTAAAGTTCCTAGTAATCTTTCTTCAACTTCTATTTATTGTAAATTATGATAAATAATTTTGGCTGACCTACAATTTTCTTCAAATTTAATTTGGAGAAGTTGAAATTAAATTTATTTGAATCACTATTAAACATGTACCCAAATAATAACTATATTAAAACCAAATTTTAAATCAATTTTTTTTTAATTAAAGTTTCAAATCACATGGATCTATATCTCCTTTTCTTACAAATATGTTTATTTTTTTTAAATAATTATTTTCTTTATCAAGATAAAAATAAACTTTTATTATATGCTTCAATTCATTTACAAACTAATCTTGTTTTACTTTTTATCAAAATTTTAATAAAAGACAGTAGGCTCAACCCGCTCTGTAAAGAGCTTATCTATATCTCCTTTTCTTACAAATATGTTTATTTTTTTTAAATAATTATTTTCCTTATTAAAATAAAAAAAACTTTTATTATATGCTTCAATTCATTTGCAAACTAATCTTGTTTTACTTTTTATCAAAATTTTAATAAAAGACAGTAGGCTCAACCCGCTCTGTGAAGAGCTGTAAATGCAACTATGAAAAATCATGGCACTATTTAAAGGCTTTCTCTTCTCTCCCTTAGACTCGACCATTTTGCTTTTCTTTGGCCCGCTTTTCATTCGGTAGTGCGTTTCAACCTTTATTCAATTCCTTGTCACGATCCGATCGAGCAAGGATTCTCGTTTCTTCCTGCTCCAGGGAACACACCCGATGACTAATGCACTTTGTTCTGCATTCTGCTATTTTAATATTATGATTTTTTATCTAAATTGCAAATTTATTTTTATATTTTCTATTTTACATATTTTATATTTTGTTTGTAATTTTGGAAATAAATTGTGTATGTAATTTTTCAAAATTTTTATAAACAATTTATTTTGAAAATTACAAACAACATTATAATTTAAATTTGAAAATCTATATAGTTTAAAACTTTTTAAATTATTATTATTAATTTTTATAATATTAAATATATATAAAAAAAAATTATCTCATTACTTTTTACCCAAATTCGATTCTCCACTCATATATCTTTTTAGAATTTATATACTTTTTATTAATATTTTTTTATAAATTAAGTAAATCAAATTATTATTATTATTTTTATAATATTAAATATTATTGTTTTTTTTTTATAAAATTACTTTTCACCCAAATTCGATTCTCCACTGATATATGTTTTTTAGTATTTTTTTATAAATTACGTAAATCAAATTAGGTTTCAATGAATATGAATCACGGTAATTATCAAAATTATAGATATTTTATAATAAAATATTAAAAAACACCTTTTATTTTATTTTTATTTTTAAACTTTCATAACTTGTAAACATTTTCATTCCACAACTTTATAAAATTATTATTTATACTTAACGACAACTTTATAAAATTATTATTTTTTAAATATTTTCATTCCACAACTTTATAAAATTATTATTTATACTTAACGACAACTTTATAAAATTATTATTTTTACTTAACCATAAAAAAGTGAAAATAATAATAATAATAATAATGAAAAATTAAAACATTCCTACATCCTTGGCATATTTGCAAATAATTGAAATTAAAATTTAAAACATGCCAATAGATTTCACAAGTTGTGTGAAAATAATAATAATAATGAAAAATTAAAACATTCCTACATCCTTGGCATATTTGCAAATAATTGAAATTAAAATTTAAAACATGTTAATAGATTTCAAAGTTGTCAATTGATATTTTTTTTTTATTGTAGTTGATCTAAGTTTAATTGAAATGATTTTATTTTATTACGTCGAAAGGCGTATACCTATTGGGAATGGGCACAATTAATCACCTTTTAATCTAAAATTCTAATTTGATGGTTAGCAATTAAAGATGCTGGCATATTCCTAGTCGTCCTTCCAAATCAATGAATGTGATTTACTTTTCATAACTTCCTTGTATTTTTTAATGCATCAATTAATCTGTTTACTTTTTAACATTTACCTAATCATATTAAGAAATTATTGTATCACCATATGATTGCCACGATTAAATCCACACATCATATTGGATGAGCGTTTCATATTGGATCGTCATTTCTACATGTGCGTGGTAATCTATGATGCCAAGCGTCCTAAGACGCAATGGCAGGTGGAATAATAGGAACCCGCAACCCACTCGATTGCCTGTGATAGGACTGTGTTATGATAATAATTGTGATTGTGGTCGCAGAGTCGAGAACAATAATGAAATATTTGGCTAAGAAATACCAAGGACATGGTGGTAGCTGCGATCTGTTGGGAAGAACATAGGTAGAGCAAGCTGTGGTGCGAGGTGGAATCTCAACAATTTCATCCTCCATTTTATGTTATTATAGAGCAGGTTTTCATAAATTTGTTAAAAGGATTAGGCACCATGGATGAGGCGACATTGGTGGGAAGGAATGTGGAGTGAAAGGATTAGGCACCACGGATGAGGCGGCATTGGTGGGAAGGAATGTGGAGTCATGGCGTAGCTTTGATGGAGAGGAAAAGAAAGGCCGAAGAATCTCTTGCCCTCTACCAGGACAGCCAGAGATCGAATCCCGACGGTGGTATAAGATAAGCTTTTAAAAGGCCTAAAGGGTTTACCAAACGGTCCCAACTTGCAAGTCCGCGTACCTTCAATGCGAAAAAAACTTAATATTCAATCGTTTTGGAACTGTACAACGTTTGATGTCACCTATATTTGTTTGACACGGATCTTTAAATCGAAGTACATGTTTGTCTTTCTTTTCTTTTGGTTATATGTTGTTTCAATTTTCTTGGGTTTTCTGGATTTTACCCGTTTTACAACACTCATTATTTCTGGATTTTACCCATTTTACAACGCTTATTATTTTTGGATTTGATTCGTTTTAAGCACTGATTATTTCTGGATTCAATCTTCAATGTGATGCCGGAGATAGTTGATGGTTTTAACCCGACCTGACCACTTGGTAAAGCCCGATGCATGTCATCAGCTTTACCGAACATCTGCTGGTGTTTTTGTGGGCAAAAGATACTTGAATTTGATCTAGGTTCAAGGTATATTTGATTCATTCATGAATATTAACATTTAAAACAATTTTATTTTTTTTCAAAACAGTTTATTAATACAGTAATTTGGGAAGTTTTCCTGTAATTGAATCTTTGAAATGCTCAAAATTTACTGCGATGAAGCTTATTTTCACTTAATTTAGGATTCGAAAACGTTCGCTAGCTTATTATAGGGTATAAAGAATGAAGAAATGAAATCTAGACAAAAAATTAAATTGTATTCGTTTTTTTAATTAATTAATGGACTATCACCTCCTTCCACTCATACTTACCAGTAAAAAAATATATATGTATTTAGATTCATCTTTTTACTTTTCAACTAAAGAAAAATTGAATACCAAATTTTAATGATAATTGCTTTATAAAATTAAAAAAAAAAGGACTAATTATTCGGACAACAAACATAATTTTAATTTTAATTTTCTTTTGAGTTTATTTTATTTACAAATCCAAACATAATTTTTTTAGGGTTTATTTTAGTTACAAATTCAATTTTTCAAATTTTAATTAGAATTATCATTAGGGTTTGTAAATGAAATATGTATATCTGGGTTTATCAACAGCTATGTAATTGTGATTGTCTTTATGTTTAATTGCATAAAATAATGAGATTGTTTTGAATGTGATTGTTTTTCTATTTAATTGTATAAAATAATCAGACTGTTTTGGATGAACACTCCATACAAATAAATGAGTTAAAAAGAAGAAAGAAATGCATGTACAAGTCCAAATTAAGTTAAAAAGAAGGAAAAAATTTGCATGTACCAGCCCATACCTTTCGGTTCTCCTGTGCTAGTATTTTATTCTTTTTATTAAATAGATTTATTTCCATGTCTCATCATATATTTTGTATAATTTATTTTTTGAATTTTTATGATTTAAATTATCTTTTATATTTATTAGTATATAAAGTTATGTAATTAATTAGGTGTGAAGAGAATTATAATAATCAAAGGAATTTTTTCTGTGACAAAAGTAAAGTTGACATTTTCTTAAAGGATTTAAATAATAAATTAAATCTCCTAATTTATAATGACAACATATTATTGAAATTAAAATTTAAAACATGCCAATAGATTTCACAAGTTGTCAATTCATTACACTAGTTTTGATTGTAATTGATATAAGTCTAATTAATTAAAATTATTTTATTTTATTATTATTATTATTAAATAGATTTATTTCCATCTCATCATATATTTTTTATAATTTATTTTTTGAAATTTTATGATCTAAATTATCCTCTATATTTATTAGCATATAAAGTTATGCAATTAATTAGGTGTGAAGAGAACTATGATAATCAAAGGAATCTTCTCTTTGACAAAAGTAAAGTTGACATTTTCTTAAAGGATTTAAATAGTAAATTAAATCTCCTAACTTATAAAGACAACAATGAAGAACTCTCTTATAATTTTACAAGTACCATTTCCAGCTCTATTAACAAGTTGTCTTTAGAGGTGTCCTATAAAAAGAATAACGGAACCACCAACCCTTAGTATGATAAAGAATGCAAAATTGCTAGGAAATCCATTAGGGATGCTTCTAATGAGTTCTTAAAACTCAATAAGATCAATACATACAATCCCTAATTAAAAGGAAAAAAAGGCACTATATCAATAAAATAAAAGAACAACTTGCACAATTATATAAGTTGGATCCTAAGAAGTTCTAGAGCCAAATTATAAACCGCAATACTAAAGAAAATAATAGGATTTCCTTAAGGGACTAGAATTCCTACCTTAAATGTCTTTACGAGTTCCCTAATGCCATGGACACCATTCCTATTGTACGTACAAAAGGAAGAAGTTTTTTCTTTATATGGCATAGAGTTCGGGGTTAAGCGACTTGCAAATGGGAAAGCTAAGGATATTGAAGGCTACCAAGCTGAAATTTTTAAAATCGGAGGGCCCATCCTTATCCCTCACATACACAAGCCCTTCAATTTAGCAATCAAGAAGGGATTCTGTAAACCCTGGACGCAAAGCCTCATTGTTCCTATTTTTAAAAATGGGGATAGAAACATTCCCTCTAATTATAGGACCATTATGATTAGCCCGATTTTAGCCAAACTTCATGTAATTATTTTGGAAAATAATATTATCCTTTGGCTAGAAAGTCACGGTAAAAGAGCTAAAGGCCAGGCTGGGTTTAGGAAATATATTTCAACTGTGGACCATCTTGTTACCTTTAGGATCATTGCAGAGGAGTTCCACAATACTAAAACCAATCTTTTTTGTTGTTTTGTTGACTTTATAAAATCTTTTGACATGGTTCTTAGGAAAAACCTTTGGCATAGGTTGGAAGAGATAAAAGTACCTCTCGAGTTGAGGGTTGTTGCAATAAGGATGTATGAGAACACTATTTCTAAGTTTAAAAACATTAAGGGCTAGTCAAAAGAGATTAACTGCAATATTGGAGTCAAACGAGGTTATCCCTTGTCCCCTACCCTTTTTGGCATATACTTTGACAAGTTAGAAGATTTCTTGGAAAAAACAGGTTGTGTCGGCCCTACTCTCACTGGTATATTAATCAATCTTCTTATTTATGCCGATGATATCATTCTTATGGAAAGGAGTCCCCATGATCTTGAAAACCAATTAAGAATCCTCAAGGTTTTTTTCTCCAATATGGGTATGACTATTAATACTGATAAGACTAAGGTCACAATTATTAAATCCAATAAGATCACTTATGATACCTCTGTATATAAAAACAAAAATTCGGAGGAAGTGACTTCATAAAAATATTTTGGAATTGATATTCACCACAAGCTCAACTGGAATTATAGCATTGAGAAAAGGATTATTGGGGGATGGAAAGCTTATTATGGGCTTGAAAACAATTATAAATCAGTTGATCTTTGGAGTTGGGATAATACGAAACTCCTCTTTGAAACTCTTGTTACACTTGTTATTCTTTATGGATGTGAAGTATGGGGTTGTAGTATCTCTTGTGAATCCTGGAGAAAGATAGAGAAAATACAAAAGAATTATATAACTTATAATCTCAAAATTAAATGAAATACACCATATCCCATCCTCTTCTTAGAAACAAGCCTCTCCCCCATTAAGAGCAAGACTATGACTATATACCTAATGTATAAGAACAAGTTAAAGAACATGGAAGATAAGAGGCTTCCTAAAATTGCTTCAAAATCGATTCGTAACCACCATTGACTCAAGTGAGGATGGCATAAAGATGCTCGGTCTTGCCTAAATTATTGGGGAATCATGGAAGATGTTTTTTCAAAATAAAGATACTATAAAAAAATCGTCAAATCAAAATTTAAGGAGAAAATGTGGTGTGATAAAGAGTTAGAGGAAAAAAAAAATTAAGGTATTATAAGGTTGTAATCAACCCTAATCTAGAAGATCAAAATTATCTATCTGTTTTGCCAAGTGTAAAGAAAAAAATAAGCATTGCTAAGATAAGAACAAATTTTCACGAGCTTCATAGTGAAACTGGGCATTGGTCGATTCCTAAAACATCGTGGGATGAAATAGTGTGTCACCTTTGTGACAATAAGAAGGTTGAAGATGAAAATCATGTTCTCTTAGATTGTCCAGCCTATACCCAGACTAGATCTCATTTTCAAAATATTTGTCAAACTACCAACCTTCCTAACCTCTTAACTCAACAAAACTATGGTGATCTTGGAAAGCTTCTCTTAATGCTTTTCAAGCACATAAACAAAATTCTAAAGAATCACATGTAATCACTTACCCTTTAAAGGTCCTATAGACCAATTAGGTCTTAATAGATATTAATCATCATCATATTAAAAAATATAATAATTTTTAATAATTATTATTTTTAAATAAATATTTTAATATATAATATTAAAATAATTATTTTTATATAAAATATTAAAAAAATACTAAAAATTAAAACGTTATAAAAAACTTCTTTACATACAAAATAAAATAATATTAAATTTTCCATCGAATTGTATGAAGTCAATGTCATCTAAATGTTAAATGTTAACACTATTACAAACCTAATTCTAATTGCATGACGTAAGTAAAACTAGCACAGCCGCTAACTCGCGACTGGTGATTGTTGAAAGGCGGCTTACACGGCTGTCAAACTTTCGAATGGTGACCACTGGTGATGCCAGCATAGAAATGTGGCCATCTTAATACTTTAATATTTTTTAATCAGGTAGACGTGGCAATAAGTTAGTGAACACAATAATTTTTAAACACAATTAGGTAAATGTAAAAAAGTAAATATATAAACGGATGTCTTTATAACAGCTCGGAAGTTAATGGATGAAATCAGAGCCATTCATTTATTGTGACGACTAAGAATATTCTAGGCATATTTAATTTCGTCCATAGAAAACGTATTAAGAACTAAAAACCTATTAAATGTGCCCATTGTCAATAGGTGTACGCCTTTCGACGTAATAAAATGGCATAACAATTAAAACCCATTAAAAATCCTACACTCGAAATGAAACTTACATGCCTCCTAATATGAAAGAATAACGTATTAGTTAGTTGGAATATACATTTTCCGAAGAAACGGTATGGTTGGGTTAAAATGAAATGTTATTTCTACACGGTTTTAAAAACATTCCAACTGGAAGATCAACCATGAGCAAAAACATTCAAATTGAAAAAAGGTAATCCCTGAATAATAATAATAAAATAATTCATTATAATATATATTTTTAATAAATTAATATAGATAGTTTAAATAAAATGATATATTTATAAGATTAAAAGGATATTGAAAATGAAAAATTAAGATAAATTTATTTATCATAAAATGAGTTGAGAGTGAAAGTGTTTTTTCTAACATTATTGTTCAATCCAAGTTTCACTAAGTCAAGGGTTTCAAAGGAACAAATATTATGATGCAGCCCCCCCCTCCTCTTTTGGGGTTCTACGACCTCCTCGTCTAGGATCTTTCAATTCTGCTGAGTCAGATCGACTCTTCGGGCTCCTTCTTGAACCCAAATAAACTTGTACAGGCCCCCTTTTCTCCTAAGGTGCATGTCCTTTGAAACCTGCAGGCTCTTTCTCTAGCGCTCCTAGAACTTTTCAATTCGCGGGCATTAGCTCCTTCTGATAGGACCGTTCCTGCATGTGACCTTGGGCTGTGACCTCACGTAAACACATGATTGTGGGGCAGCTAAAAGTGGTTTGATACCACACTTCTTTTCTCCTCGCAATTCACCTCCAACTGCCACATATCCCTTTGTCAATACTGTGGTTTCAATTGTGGCCCGCTCTCAGATTTTTAACGTTTGAGCATTTTCTGGCCCTGCAATCAAGCGTGATTGTTGATCCTCAATCTCGGGCGATGCCTCTTGATCAACAAATACAATTTTTCCTCTATCTTCCTTCCTCACGCTGCAAGATACCAGATATATAAAATATGCAGAACAGAAATGAAATGCTAGAAATAACAGAATAACAGTAAAATATCCAGCATAATATTCACAATACACAGAAATGATTCACGAAATAGCAACAGAAATAGCACTTTGAATCAGA
>ML790608.1:107639-131333 GCA_009831015.1 Picea engelmannii | reverse complement strand
GCTCTGATACCACTTGCAAGATACCAGATATATAAAATATGCAGAACAGAAACGAAATGCTAGAAATAACAGAATAACAGTAAAATATCCAGCATAATATTCACAATACACAGAAATGATTCACGAAATAGCAACAGAAATAGAACTTTGAATCAGATAGCAATGTTCACGGGCCTCTTCGAGGGGGCAACCTCCAATCGATCAGTGCTCTATTACAATAATATCCAAGCTAGGGTTCTCATACCCTCGACTCCTATTTATACTAAAAAGAAGCATCTAGAGGAAGATCCTTCTAGAAGCGGAAGCTTCTATTAGGTCTTCTTACATCCGCCTTATTCTATTTTATTGAAAGGTCTTATTAATATTGACCTTTATTACATCCGAATACATTGATCTACCTATGTGCGGGTTAGGACCTTAACACACGCACTCCCAAATATCCTCAATCTATCGACGTGTGCCCTCCCTTCAATCAACGACTATGATTGATTTCGCCTTTCGGGCTTCGAGAGTTTCAACTCTCAACTCTTGCTTCCTTCCGAAATGACTTTCTCTGAAATGGAAGATCTGCTGACACATGTCCTCCTCAAATCAATGGCCCTAGCCGCTTCGGGACTTCGGACTTCGGAAATCTCAACTCTCAACTTTTTCCAAAATGATTTTATCTGAATCTCATGATCTATTGACGTGTGTCTCTCGCAGATTGACGACTACGATTCACTTTGGGTATTCACCTGGAGTCCATGGATTCCTGCCGTGTGTCCTTCTGAATCGGACGACTATGATTTTCTTCAGATCTTTGGGTTTCAGAGATCTCAACTCTCAACTTCTCCAGGCTTGATTTTTCCCGGAGCATTTCACCTAGAATCCACGATCTAACGACACGTGTCCTCTCGCAGACCGATGGCTCCTAGCCAATTCGGCTATTCGGGCTTCTGCAATTTCAAACTCTCTTCCTTCGCTTCTCCCAGAGATCACGATCTGTCGATGCATGTCCTTATGGATCTGGCGGTCTAGATTCTCTTCAGCTCTTCGTGCTTCGGGAGTTTCAACTCCTACGCACTCGTTCCTCCTGGAGTGCTTTCACCCAAAAAAAACAATCTCTTGATGCGTGTCTCCCCCTTGATCTGACAGCCTCTATCCACTTCGACTCTTAAGGCTTCAGGAGTCTCAACTCTTGCACACTCTTTCCTTTCAGAGTGCTTTCACTTGAAGACTCAAATTTGTTGATGCATGTCTCCTCACGACCAACGACCTGGATCTATTTCGTCTATTCAACGATTTCACTCTCTCCTTGTCTACAAACTTCTGAAGTTATAGATCTTGCCCCACCTGTCCCTATGAATGATGGACAGTCCCTAAACACTTCGGGACTTAAAAACTTTGGCAATTTCACTCTCCTATGCACATAAAAGGTTAAGGCCCATGCCCTTTACCTGGATCAGACGACTATCGATCCTCTGCGCTCAGATCCAATGGTTGGGATCTATTTCTTCCTCTGTGTGTTCCCTTGGGTGTCTGGATGTGGATTCAATGGTCCAGATTCCTTCTCACAGTTGATCTAACAATTATTTTCACTCCTCCTCTTGAGATTTGGATTTCTTCCGACTTGGAAGAGTTAAATGTTCGAAGGCTTTGGGCCTTGAATTTTCTCCTGCGAACCCGACTATCTTGGGTGTCATCTTCACTTCTGAAAGCGATATATCTTATGAGATTTAGGACTTGGAATAAGTCCGTCTCCCATGAAATCCTCGCATTATCTCTTTTGAGATTCAAACTGACTCAAAACTCCAAAAGGGTCTCTTCCCTTCCACTTCCTTTTAAAGGAAAGCTTCATGCCCTCCTGGCAACCTCTTTCTCAATGCACACCTTGAAGAGATCTTTCTTATAAAGTGTTTAGTAACTCTATCTCTCTGTGCCTTCTCTACATAGTTCCTCCTCAAAGGTATTCAATAACCTTGATTTTTCCCCTAAGTTATTATCACTCTGGTGCGCCCTCCTGGCATGTTCTTTTCCGACTCCTCATAGTTCATATGCGCACTCCTTGCATTGGCTATAGAATCTCCAACGTTTTGTTGTGCACTCCTTGCATAGCCTAAAGAACCCAAAACGATATTTTAACTCAATAAACATAGGGAAATCTATCTTCCTACTGTAGATGAAACCTATCACACATCTACAACATACATTCATGAAACACATAAAAAATCATATGCAGGAAAAATTGTTTTCTTTTTCATTAATATGAAATTTGATTAATATTTGCAGGCTGGACTCTAGTAGAGTCTCAACTCTCTCAAACTCTCTCAAATAACTATTCTACCTCCTATTTCTAAGCTTCTGATCTTCTCAGGCTCTTCTCTCATAATCCTCCTCCTAACTTTCCTAACTCTCATAATTCTCCTCCTAACTTCATAATGAAAATATGATACAAATATCTCCTTACAAAAGAGGGGATCTACGAGCTTATCCTCCCTTCACCTAACCCCATCTTTTACATTGAACCTTATTTAATGGACATCTAGTTTGAATTGAGTCTAGAGCCATTAACCTGTTAGCCATTAAAGGTGACCTTATCTCCTGCCTGTACAAAGGCATGGCTTGGTTTTCACTCAACCTTACAACATTAATCCCTATAGGATCATATTTCAAATTTAAAAATGGGAGGGTCGGTGCCTCTCCCTTTCTCCAATGTGCGCCTATGTGTTGTCTTGCTGGTGCATATACTGATGTGGAAGGAGGCTCCTGCATGATACTCCACTATTGTGAAACATTCATGAGCTCTATCTCATGAGCTCTCCAGCTCTGTTGAAATCCTCCTGGATCCCAAACTTCTCCTTGGAGTTTTCCTCTTGCTCCTCTGCTTTGCTTCTTCTATTGGTGTTGCTTCTTCTTCTTCCCCGCTGCTATGGCGGGCTCTCCTCTGTTCAACTTCTTATTATTGATTGCTTCTTTTGTTGATCTCAGCATCATCTCTCTTATCTCCTCTATCACCCTATCTAGCTAGTCTAATGGATGGTTCTCCTTATGCAGTCTTATCTACTGCACTTTCTCCTTATAGATGGGTAGATCATCTTGATCCCCCTTGTTGTTTTCATCTCATGTGGCCTTATCTTTCCACCTTGATACAGACTCCAGTTCTCCAGTCTCATCATTAAGTTGCTGCTCATTTTCCTCCTCTCCATACTTATCAATGGGCAGATCTACTTGATATCCAATATTGTCTTCATCTCATGTGGAATTAGTTTTCCACTCTGCTGTAGACTCCAATTCTACAGTCTCTTACTTCTCAACTTCCTCCTCTGACATATTAGCTTATGTCAACTCCTTTGTTGGTAAATCTCTAGCTTCCTCATGTTTCTCCCCAAGCTAGTATGCTCCTCCATCTGTCTCCAACCTGATATGTTGGATGTGTTGGCTTTGCATTATCACCCTTATCTCTAGGGATTTCAATTCTTCATATAGATCATCAAAATCCATGATGTATGCTTCTCCTTCTGCTGCAAGATTCGGTGTTGCAGTCATCTCCTGTTCAGCTTCCTAGCTGAAAATTTTGAGAATTTATGTTGAATGATCTTCTCCTTATGCTGGGGAAAAAATCAATGTCTACTCCTTCTCCTCATCCTCTTTGACAGTCTCTGTTGGTTGTACTTTTGTTGTTGCACTTGAAACACTTATTCTAGCCTCTACTTGGTTGCTTGGTAGAAACATTTTGATTCCTCCAACTATTAGAACACTCTTTTGATCCTCCTTCTCTGTGATGGAAGTATTTAACTTGTCATCATCTTCATTCACATGGATAACAAACCCACATGAATCTTCATCTATCAACACTCCTTACTTACTTGAACTCATTTCTAAACTCCTGAGGCTTTTAGACAGTCTCATTCTAATTCCCTTTTCCCCCTGGAAATCTAGGATTTCTTGCCTTCTCTCCTAGAATTCTATGATATCCTTCATTGATCCCATCTCATTGCCCATATGGAAATTTAAAAATTCATCTTTGCCCTCCTGGAAGTTCATGAGACTTTTATCTGATCTTCCTTCATCATCGCTGAGGGTTCTCCCAACTTCTGGTTCAAAGATGTAAACCATCTCATGTTCTGTGTCACTGAGGTTTTCAACATGCCTTAGCCACCTCCTTTCTCCCCGTTTCTTCTTTATGGCCAACAAATTTTGAACAGACCATTTTTCCTTCCTGCTCAGAGGCCATTCGTACCTCCAATGTACCTCTGCCTCCTGTTTCATCTTCAATGTCAGTTGTTCAATCCTTGCTCTTATCTGAATGAGCTCCTTGTCCATCTCATCTTTGGTTTTCTGTTGGTGGTCCTCTCCTTGACCACACTTATGGCCTTCAATAGCCATGTTCACCCTCTTCTTTCCCTCCTGGAAATTCTGTGGATTACTCTACGTCTGAGAGCATCTCTAACTTTTCCTACAACTCACCTGGTTGTCTGCTCACTGCTCTGGACTTGCAACAATCCTTCACACAGAGAATCAGTATTATGCCTCCTCCTTCACCTACTGTCCATAGTAAAAATTAAATCTTTGCTATTACACTATGTAGTTAGACTATCTCCTTCATCTCCTTCGCCTAAAATCTACAGACGAAAAATATGCTATGATACCACCTGATGCAGCCCCCCCTCCCCTCCTTGGGATTTTGTGACCTCCCGGTCTAGGATATTTCAGTTCTACTAAGTCATATCAACTCTTCAGGCTCCTTCTTGAACCCAAATCAACTTGTACAGGTCCCCTTTTCTCCTAAGGTGTAGATCCTGTGAAACCCATGAGCTCTTTCTCTAGCGCTCCTGGCACTTTTCAATTTGTGGGCATTAGCTCCTTCTGATAGGCCCCTTCCTGCATGTGAGATCGGGTTGTGACCTCACATAAACATGCAATTTCAAGGCGAACAAAATTGTTTTGAGACCACATCGCTTTTCTCCCTACAATTCACCTCCAACTGCTACATGTCCCTTTTCCAATACCGTGGTTTTAGTTGCGACCCACTCTCAAATTTTTAATGTCCGAGCATTTTCTGGGCCCATAATCAAGCATGATCGTTGATATTCAATCTTGGGTGATGCCTCTTGATCATCGGATACAATCTGTTCTCTATCTTCCTTCCTCGCGGACTACCATATCTCCTCAATCTATCGATGTGTGCCCTCCTTTCAATCAATGACTATGATTGATTTCTCCTTTCGGGCATCGGGAGTTTCAACTCTCAACTCTTGCTTCCTTCCAGAATGAATTTATCCGAAATGGAAGATCTACTGACACATGTCCTCTTCAAATCGATGGCCCTAGCCTCTTCGGGACTTCGAACTTTGGAAATCTCAACTCTCAACTTTTTCCAAAATGATTTTATCTAAAGCTCTCAATCTATTGGTGCGTGTCTCCTGCAGATCAACTGCTACGATTCACTTCGGGTCCTCACCCAGAATCCACAGATTCCTTCCACATGTCGTTCTAAATTGGATGTCCATTATTCACTTTGCATCTTCGAGTTTCGAAGATCTCAACTCTCAACTTCTCCATGCTCACTTTTTCCTGGAGCGTTTCACCCTGTATCCACGATCTAACGACGTGTGTCCTCTCGCAGACCGACGGCTCCCAACCACTTTGGCTATTTGGGCTTCGAAGATTTCAAAATCTCTTCCTTCTCTTCTCCTAGAGCTCACGATCCGTTGACACGTTTCCTTCCAGATCTGACGGTCCAGATTCTCTTCAGCGCTTCGAGCTCCAGTAGTTTCAACTCCTACGCACTCGTTCCTCCCAGAGTGCTTTCACTCGAAAAAAATGATCTCTTGACACGTGTCTCCCCCTTGATCTAATGACCTCTTTCCACTTCATCTCTTTGAGTTTCGGGAGTCTCAACTCCTGCACACTCATTCGTCCCAAAGTGTTTTCACCTAAAGAATCAAATTTGTTGACGCGTGTCTCCTCGCGACCAACGACTTGGATCTATTTCGGCTATTCAGTGATTTCTCTCTCTCCTTGTCTACAAAATTCCAAAGTTGTATATCTTTCACCACCTATCGCTCTGGATGATGGACGATCCCTAAACACTTTGGGACTTCGAAACTTTGGCAACTTCACTCTCCTGTGCACATAAAAGGTTAAGGCAGGTGCACTTTACCTAGATTGGATGACTATCAATCCTCTGTGCTCAGATCCAATGGTTGGGATTTGTTTCTTCCTCTGTGCGTTTCCTTGGGTGTCTGGACGTGGATTCAATGGTCCAGATTCCTTCTCACAACTGATCTAACTATTTTTGTCGCTCCTCCTCCCAACCTTTGGATTTCTTCTAACTTGGAAGAGTTAAATGTTAGAAGGCTTCGGGCCTTGAAATTTCTCTTATGAACCTGACTATATTAGGTCTCATCTTCACTTATGAAAGCACTATCTCTTCTAAGCTTTAGAACTTGGAATAATTTTGTCTCCTGCGCACTCCTTGCGTTATCTCTTCTGAGCTTCAAACTGACTCAAAACTCCAAAAGGGTCTCGGCCCTTCCACTTCCTTTTAAAGGAAAACTTTGTGCCCTCCTGGCAACCTATTGCTCAATGCACACCTTGTAGAGCTCTTTCATACAAAGTTTTTAGTAACTCAGTCTCTCTCTGCCTTCTCTGCATAGTTCCTCCTCAAAGGTAATCAGTAACCTTGAGTTTTCTCTTGAGTTATTATCACTCTGGTGCACCCTCCTAGCATGTTATTTTCTGACTCCTCAGAGTTCAGATGTGCACTCCTTGCACTAGCCACAAAACCTCCAATGTTCTCTTGTGCACTCCTTCCACAACCTAAAGAACCCAGAACGATATTTTAACTCAATAAAGATAGGGAAATATATCTTCCTACTGCAGATGAAACCTATCACACATATACAACATACATTCATGAAGCACATAAACACATAAACAATCATATGTAGTAAAAACTATTGTCTTTTTCATTAATATGAAATGTGATTACAATATGTGTAGGCTGGACTCCAATAGAGTCTCAGCTCTCTCAAGCTCTCTCAAAGAACTATTCTACCTCCTATTTCTGAGCTTCTGAGCTTCTCAATATATTCTCTCAGAATCCTCCTCCTAACTTTCCTAACTCTCATAATTCTCCTCCTAACTTCATAATGAAAATATGATACAAAGATCTCCTTACAAAAGAGGGGCTCTACGAGCTTCTCCTCCTTTCACCTAACCTCATCTATTACATTGAAGTTTCTTTAATGTCCATCTAGTCTGAATTGAATCTAGAGCCATCAACGTGTCATCCATTAAAGGCGACCTTATCTCCTGCATGTACAAAGGCATGGGTTGGTTTTCACTCAACCTTACAACATTAATCTCCATAATATCATATTTCAAATTTAAAAATGGGAGGTTCGATGCCTCTCCCTTTATCCAATGTGTGCCTATGTGTTGGCTTGTTGGTGCATCTGCTGATGTGGAAGGATGCTCATGCATCATACTAGCTGCTACCATAAGGAGGTGAGTTGGAGTTTTGTTTTTAATTGGGTTAATTTTCTATTTATACGCTTAAATAGTGATAAACAAAAATATTTTCAGGTGATCAAATTTTGCTATATTAAAAGCATAAAGTTAGGGTATGGATGAAAGTTAAAGGACATAAAAAAAGGGTGACTGGGGATTAAAATAAAAGGGGAAAAGGTAAAAACATTAGAGAAATAAGGAAATAACCTTCATTCGTTTCATTTTATTGTCATTGATTTATTTTAGTAAAGAGTCAATTTTTAATGCTTTCCACAAGTAATCTATGGAAAACACAGGGAGCAATTCTTGATGGCAAGAACTACGAGTTATGGTCTCTATGGATGAAAACCTTCCTCAAAGTCCAAGAATGTTGGGAACCAGTGGAGAATGGCTTCTCAGATCTTGATCAAGCAACTTTCCAGGCCATGACTAATTCCCAAATAAATTAACTTGTAGAATTGGGGTAAAAGGAGAACAAGGCCAAGTTTTGGATCCATAGTTTAGTGGATGACTCGATTTTTCCCAAGATAGTAGGAGCATCTAGTGTAAATCAAGTCTAGGATATCTTGGAATTATCATATTAGGGTAATGTCAAAGTGAATATTGTGAAGCTTCAAACCCTAAGGAGAGTTTGAAACCTTGAAGATGAAGGAGAAAAATAACATTGACTAGTTCACAGATAGAGTGGCAAGAGTTGTGAATCAACTCATACTTCATGGAGAGAATATTGAAGATCAAAAAATTGTTGAAATGTTCTGAGAATATTGCCTAATAAATTTGAAATGGTTGTCATTGCCATAGAAGATTTCAAATACCTGTCTAAATTGAAAATAAAAAAAACTAATGGGTTCTCTTTTTCCTCATGAATCAAGAATCAACATGCAAGAGGAATCCTTAGAACATTCCTTCAAGACTCAGGAATTTCTTGGTAGAGGAAGAGGCAAAGGAAACAAAGGAAGAGTTCAAAGAGGTAGTCATCAAATAGAAGGAAGAATAACACCGGAATAGTCAGAACAATCAGATCAACCTAAATATTCTTAGAACCAGAGGGGGAAAGGAAAAAAATGGATAGGAAAATCCAAAGCCCAATTTTACTACTACAGAAAATATGGTAATTATGAAAGTGAATGTAGAAAGAAATAGTCATATCTAAATAAGGGAAGAGCTAATATCTCCAACACCGAAGAAGGGACATCTGAGACAATTTTTATTTCATGTAAAGTCACTAAAGAAGATCACAACAAGGATGTTTGGTTGTTGGACAGTGGCTGCAACAATCACATGACAGGTAAAAAATAGTTGTTTTCTATCATTGATAGATCTATTCAATCTAAAATTACTTTAAGAGATGATTATCATGTCAAGGCCTTAGGTAAAGGTATTGTTTCAATCTTAACCAAGCAAAATGAGAAGAAAGACATTCTTGATGTCTTCTATGTACCCAATCTTAGACATAATCTAATATGTATAGGGCAGTTGAGTCAAAATTGTTCTGATGTTAGATTCAAGGACTCCGCATGCACTATCTTAGATAAGACACCTAGTAAAATACTTGTTTCAAAGGTTCAAATGACCAAGAATAAAATGTCCCCATTGAATATGATAAGTGTAAATATATCACAATCATATGCACGAAACATATCAAGTATAGATGATACTTGGTTGTGGCATATAAGGTATGGTCACCTACCTTTTAGGAGTCTTAGTCTCTTGTAAAAACACTCAATGCTTAAGGCAATTCCTATATCGAATGAAAAAACCAACCCTTGTGAAAGATGTATTCTTTGAAAACATCAAAGAGACAGTTTTCCAACGGCCTCCTATAGAATCAAAGAGCATCTAAAACTAATTCACATAGATATTTGTGGACCCATGCAAACTCAGTCCATTAGTGGAAGCTTTTAGTTTCTACCACTCATTGATGATTTTAGCAGGATTTTTTGCATATATTTCCTAAAAAACAAATCTAATACATTCACAAAGTTCAGATAATTTAAAGTCGTGTTGGGAAAATGTAGTGGAAAATATGTCAAAGTGCTCAGGTCAGATGGAGGAGGAGAGTATGAATCAAAGGAGTTTGTAAATTTTTGGATATATTAGGGGATTGAAAGGAAGTTCACCACCATATATACTCCACAACATAATGGAGTGGGTGAAAAAAAGAATCATACCAGCATGAACATGGAAAGGAGCATGATCGAAGTTAGAAATTTTTTTAATGTTTTTTGGTCTGAAGCTATTACTTGTTCAATCTACATACTAAATAGATAGCCAAAAAAAATTATGAAACATAAAGCTCCTCAAGAAACATGGAGTGACACAAATTCAATGTTAGGATATTTAGACACTTAGGAGTTAGTTAAGATCAATTTGTTCTAATGTGATGTTAGGTAAAAGTGTGTTTATTTAGTATACATTAGTATGAATTTTTAGTTAGGTAATCTGATGGTCATGATATGTTCTCAACATAGAGTGATCTGATGGATTATATTCTCCTCTATCTTAATGACTACAATGATGTATGGCTTAGCACCCGATTGGTGCGTGATCTCTATTTAAAGGTCATGGAGGTTCATTTTCCAAGGATTGTTTGTGAGAAACTCTCTTGTAAATATATTTGTAATATTTTTATTTTGCATTAATAAATTGATCCAAGTGGCCATGTTGGCTAGTGTCATGGATGTTTCCCCATAGGATTTTTACCATGTAAAAACATCAGTGTGTTGATCTTTGATCTGGTTGTATTAGTGGTTGTTGAAGGCATTTGTCCTATGTCACAATATATGTGTTTCTGAACATGGTATCGAAGTACATTTGAAGACTCGCTCCCATCATAGATTGAGATCTTGAAGTAGTTCTTTCACATCTTTGGTTTTTTCCATTTATGTACATTTTTGGGCTAATAGGATTATTCCATTGCATCTAGAGTGCTCATTTCAGGTAGGAATGATTTTTCATTTCACTCGAAAAAGGTTTTTTTTTCCCAAGATATGACCATTTCAGTCAGATCCAGAGGTATAAAGCCAAAATATACCCTTTTAAATTTATGCAGAGATAACATTTCAGTTTTATTTTTGTTTTGTGCTTTTTATTTTTGGGTTGCTATTCTTTTTAATATGCATATGCTCTTTTCCTTGTGATCTCGAAAAATCATAAACATGGCAGAAAGGGTTTTTTTGTTTGGATATGCTCTTTATTGTGTGGTTTGTCTGATCTCGGTAATTAGAAACAGAGGGAAAACTTGCATTTTCTGGGTAAGGTAACCGATATCTAACCCTTTTTGGTGTCGAGATGTGAAATATTGTTTTGTGTGTGAATGTATGAAAATAAGTTTTTATTGTGCATGCACTCTAAGGTCATCATCATCAACAACAACAACAACAACAATCCTCCTTCTTAAGAATATAATGTGTTTTTATCTAGATCATTTTGTTTTATTAAGTAAGATATCTTCAGTTCAAGTTTATTTTTTGTTACTTTTTTTGAAAAAGTTCATGCATTTGTTGTAAAGTACATTTCACTTAATTATAAAAGTGAATCACTATTAAATAACTTCATTGTAAAAGTGATTCTCACTTATTCTATAAAAGTGGGTCACTCTATAAGCAACTTATTTGTAAAAGTGAGGTTATTATAAGGAGGGGTATCGCCACGTGGAGAAACTTATACTTTTCATGTGGCTCTTTGGTTACCATTTATGCATTTTTTTCAAAAGGGAATAAATTTCACATTTGAAATCCATTTTCACTATCATTTTTTTAAACAACCTATTTTTTCGAGACCTTTCCATCCAAACCATTAGTTTCATATTTTTTTTGCATATTTTAATATGTAAGTTCTCCTAGTAAACTTTTTCTTACTAGTACCAACTACTTATCATGGAAATCCCATATAGAAGATTTATTAAGAAGTAAATGATTGTACCAAATTACCCTGGGAAAATAAAAAGAACCCATTGATGCTGAAAGGAAAGTCAAATGGGAGAACATAAATGATGAAGCATGTGGAATAATCAAAATTTCCATCTCTCCTTATTCAAGGTTTCATGTTCAAGGAATTAATTCCCCCGATGAAGCTTGGGAAAATATTGAAGGTGTGTTTGGTAAACACAATATTATTCGAGTCAACTAGTTAATGACTTTAATTCCAAATGTTTTTCCTTGCATTGAATATTACCTATCTAAGTTCAAAACACTTATAATTTTGCGTATAGAATTCCAAATAGATATGAAGGAATATCGATGCATATATTCTATTCTTGCTAAGATTAGTAGTGTATATTCTATTTTTGAATCTACCTTTTATGCAATCATAAAAGCTCTAGGGGATGCTTATAAAAAACCCTCTCTTGAGTCCCTTTTTGATGATCTGATTTGATAATCTTTTGCAACTTGGATTGATTAGCAATAAAGATACATCCAACAAACCCTTAGTGGCCCAATAGAAAGATAACTCCAAGAATCCCAAGAAGCAACATCCTTTCCACAATAACAAAAAAACATGGGTCCCAAACCCTCTTCACTAACTTCTACTCCTAATGGTGACAAAGTAGAAGAATCTAAAAGTAAGAAGACTGAAAAGCATTTCAACTTTTGTGGGAAAGATGGTCATGTGGTGTCTAAATGTATCATGGAGTACCCGCATTGAGTACCGACATCCTTCTTCTTCTTCTTCTTCAGGACATGGACATTCTTCTTCTGGTTTCTCCTTCAATGCAACTTCTAGTTCTTCTTTTGATGAGTGTCTTATTGATTATGTAGCATCTTTTCATATGGATAAGGATGGAGCCATATTTTGTGCTCTTAATGAATGTAACACTACGAAAATATTTGTTGGTGATTGTTGTGGTGAATTCCCCCTGCATATAGGTGAAATCCAAGACAAAAGGAAAATAATGGCAACTAATTTCCCTTCAAACCTATTTTAACAATCCAAATAAGGGGAAAGAGATGGGTGATGTAATTTTTTATGATGGTTGTCCTTGCTACTCCAACATTTGACCTTGTTGTCCAAGCTCCTAGGTGCAAGAACATATCTAAAAGGATCAAGAAAAATATTCTTCTTCTACATCATATTGTTAGGTGACAATAGATCTATCTATGATGATTTTAAAACAACAAACATGCATGTAACAAGTTATACACAACATGAAGGGAATAGGTCAACTTATGCATTAATATAAAAACATGGTGAAGCACTTACAATCCAATATTGACGTTGCAACAACTCCTCCAAGATCTCTTATCCAACCCAAAACATGAAGGGAATAGGTCAAGTTATCTATTAATAGAAAGACATGGTGAAGAACTTACAATCCAATGTTGACGTTGCAACAACTTCTCCAAGCTCTCCTATCCATCCCTCTCCTAAATGTCTCAAGATCAGAATTATGATGCACTAATGAATTCTCCTTACAATATCAAAGGTTTGACACTTTGAAATCCTTCCTCCCCTTATAACCTTATAATTCCCTCATTATATAGGATTTGGAGGCTTAACCACCATGGATAAGATCACTCACTAGATCCATTAAAATTGGATATCCAATATTTTTAGGGAGAAACTATCTCTCAAGGATTTTAGGGAGAAAATATCTCACAAGATCCATCAAATTAGGATATTAAGTTGAGAAAATATCTCAACCATCCATGAGACTCTCAACTTATCCTTGAGATTAGGAAACTGAATGTGAGGTGGATTCTCACACTAAATTAATTTTCTTTTTTCAATAAAAATGAATAATACATGTGCACATAGTATTTTGACCTTCATATGATAAATTTCTTCCTCAACATGTCTATGGATTATGACAAACACTCCCTCACTTAAGTGTGACAAATAGGAGTGTAAAAGATGCCCCCTAAAGTGTGAGGTCAGAAGAGAAACTGATGGCTGAAACAATTTACAAAAATATGTATGTGAGGGTGTTGGAATAGGAGAGCCTTGTAGAAGCTGCAAACAAACATCAAACAATGTATATGTATCATCTATGAGGAAGACATACCTATGCTTGGAATAAACTAACTCAAATCATGGTCGTCGACCAATACATTGTGATCTATGAAAGTATTTACTAAGGATATGGCCACCAGAGATGCAATGTGGATCCATACCTCCACGACATGGTTTGGTCATAGCCACGAAAGAACACACAGTGGAGCTACGATATGAAAAAAAAATAGCCATAGACCAATATAAAGTGGATCTATGTGACAACATATATATCACTAAGATTGCCAATATGGTGGTTATACTGGAATCTTCTACATATTCAAATGATCTCCATCACACCTTGGGTAAAACACATAACAGAGTGAGCACCCAACCAAGGGTCTTTATCCCATTCTCTAAATAGTATGATTATATCCATGTGAATAGATGTCTTTGTGTTGAACATGATAGAAACCACTTGATTACCGGTCATTAATGTATACCATTAATAAGTTTGAGGCAAATCATCAATGATGACAATGAATCCCAAGGTACCCTAGTACATTCCAACAAATGTGAACAAATGAGTTCAATTTGAACACTTTTGGAATCATTCGATTAGAGGTCAATGATGTAAACCTATTTTCAAAAGAGAGGAGGCATGCCATTGGGGATTGTAGGTCCTAAGGTACTAACTGGTTTATAATTCTAATTCCTATATAGTGTGTTGAAGTCGATAGGAATAGACTCATCGAAGGAGGGCCATGATGTATCCCCCATCATCGACATGAAACTGACACCACAAAGTGATGTAAGATGTTGGATTAAATGAGTATGGAATGGAATGAGGATGAAAGTTGGTAATAATGTAGAATAGTTGGTTTGAGGTGAAACTTCCCTTGAACATTGTGAGGTATGAAAAATGACTTGGTAACATTGACTCTACTAAGATATAGAAAAAAACATATGTTAGAAAAACAGGATCGTGAAGCAATAAAATAAAAATAAATGTAGAAATAAAAATTAGATGATACACAATACAATAGAGACACAGATATATGTGGTTCACCCAGTGTGGGATACATTCACTAGAGAAATTATCAGGTCCTTCCTTATTATTATCCAACAAAATGAAGGGATACAACCTACAACACACTTGATGTAATTTCCTCTTGTTTCTCTCACAATCTCCTCTCTCATAATACAATATTCGCGATAATACATAGCCACAATACAATTCCCTCATAAAATATGGTTTCCTTCGAGGGAAAAAAACCCTAAAAAAACTTCTACCATTAAATCTGCGACCTTATAATGAATGGTCCAGATTGACTATGAAATTACAATATTTTACAAGGAAATTTTTCCCAAAATTTTTCTTCAAGGGCATTGCCCCTGAATCCCTTTCTCAAGGCGGGGGATAAAAATATTATTGCCTCCCCCTAAAAATAGTTGTGGGGAAAATACCCTCCACACGCCCTCGTTATGGAATGAGGTCCAAGCATGACTTAAACAAACCTATGAATCAGGAAGACAATTGGGCTCCACAACCAACAATCTCCCATTTGGAGACTGATCACAATAAATCCATTATTTTTGTACCTGCTGGACTATTCTCAAATTTGGACCTGAAAAAATTATCATATTCACCTTCATTCTTGAAGGCCAAATGAAACTAAGCATGAACTCAGTTTATCCTTGGTTACTCTAACATGTCTACAAAATTTTGGCTAGTATGTATCTTTTCCAACTTCAAATGTCCATCTTCCAACACAGATTGTATGAAATGGTACCTGAGTTGTATATGATTAGTATTTGAATGGAATGTTGAGTTCTTTACAAGATGAATGGCACTCTCATTTTCACAGTACAACCTGCTATTATCTTTCTTCTTTCCCAATTCCTCCATAAACCTCTGTAACCAAATCATTTATTTACTAGCCTCTGTATAAGAAAAATACTTTGCTTCTGTTGTTGAAAGTGAAACAATATTTTGTAGTTTTGAAATAAAACTTGTTGGTGTTCCACCTATAGTAAAATAATACCATGTGGTGCTCCTCCTACTATATTTATCACCTGCCATATCTGAATCAACATATCCATGTAGAAAAGTGTCTAAACCTCTAAAACATAATGCATGAATAGCAATTGATGAGAATCCACTTTACTACCTCCCAATGTTCTTTACTTGGATCTCTCTGGTTTTTTCATCATCCATCATGATGGGGTCCATTTCTTCCTTCTTTTGTCTACTCTCCAGAGCCTTCTCCATATCTCAGATATTCCTTAGTGCTTCCCCTAGCTCCCCCATGCACGTCGAGTGATCTAGTTATCTGATTCCATGGTCATCACACCTTTATCATGTAATAATATCTTGATGTACCTCCCTCTGGGTCCCTTCAATAAATCCTTCTCTGCAGCAGCATATGAATTTGTTTTATCTACCACAAATTCAGTAATAAACCTTGCAATAATATTGTATAACCAGAAATCTACTACGCGCATGAATTTATTATTATCCTTTTCTAACTGCACAATATCCTGAGTAGTCCACTCAACTGGTCTAATCTAATTCATGGGATGGGTATCCTTCAACCTTAATATCCACTCTTGCAATAAATCTGGAAAATAACAGAAAAATGCTTCATGCAAATCAGTAAACACATACCTCTGTAGGTACTGGTGCAGTGTATACTTGGAACAAACGATTATCTTTCTGCCCGAAATCCAACTGCTTTGTTTACAACCATATTTAAATTTCTTGCTTCATAGGATTCCATGGTATAAACATCCCTTTTTACCATTGCATCTTCTTCACCATTCTCAGTTGTTCTTTTGAATTCCATCCGACAACAAAACCATTTGTTGGATGTATGCGTTGAACTGGGTTCTACCTTAGTTCTCCAACAAATCCCTTTTCACCATCAGTCCTTCTGGTAACCCAGAAGGCTACATCGCATATTGAGTGCACAACATAGTCTCACTCGAGATGGATTATGGGTGACTGCAAGATGCAGATGTATGCAGACATGGAAGGGGTTAGGGATGTTATTTGTACTTTTGTTTCTAGTTAAATATGCATTCTACTACAATATTGATTGAATCCATTAATTGATTCATTCATAAGATTCATTCTGCATACATATTCTAGTGCGCACTGTAATTAAAACCATTCATTAATCTAACCATTCAACCATAATTGTAGAAATAATAAAATCTTTCAGACACATTGCAACATAGGGTTTTACCATGGTTCACCCCCCTGGGGCTACGTCCACAAATATCTTCTTCGTATTTATTCTTCTTCATCAAAATTACTATCCGCGTATTACATCATAGAATAGTGGAGAGTAGTGAGCCAGACCAGTGTGACACCAAGCTCCACAACTTGCGACCTACCCCTCAACTACATCTCCATATTGACTCTATTTGAGCTCCATAGCTCTCAAAACTAGACTTCAACTCAAAAAGGTGCTCCAAGTACTTTCTTCATACGAAAATTCACATGCAAATCTCTTCGAAGACATACACACAAAAATATGCCTCAATCTACCTTAAACCTTTTCTATTTATACTACAAAAACAAGTTAAAAACCTTACAATACATTCCAAAACCCTAACCCTAAGATGGCTAGGTTTGTCCACATATGTATCATATTTCTGAAAATCTTATCATGTGTTGCTTCCTTTTCCCTTTGTCGCGCTGGTCTTCCTTCTTTCTTGGCACACATTGTTCTTCCTTTGGTCCATACTTCCTTTCTTACTGCGCTTACTCTAAAAAATGCCTACTCCAACAATGGGCATCTTGGTTACAGCCTTGTTTTCCATTTGGTTCCCATGCCAAAGTACTTCATATGCATGGGAGTCCTACTTAGTCTCGCCATGACTTTGTGTTGAATCCTCATCCTTCTTCTTCATCATTTTTCATGCCTATCCCCATGGGACTCCCTTAGAACATGGTTTGTCTTCTTTCAAGATCACTTAAGCCATGAAAGTGGCATCTAGTGAGAGATTGTTTAACCTTTTCATTTTTTCTTTGATTACATATGAAAAAGATCCCCCTTGGAGTCTCCTTTAATTTCTTTTCAGACTCCCTAAAATTGAAAATATTGTTGAGTGATTTGGTTTCCCTTCACGCTCATCAAACTAAAATTTGAAGGCACATATATCCGACGATAGTTTACCCCTTTTTCGATATGGATGGATAATTAACAAAAAAGGTATTCCCTAGGAGCTACGGTTCACTAGGAGGGTATTATTAGGCATACGTTTACCCCTTTTTTGGGCCTAAGGGACTAAATTTATGAAAAAGGGCCATTCTCCTTAGTTTTGGTTTATTTAATTTTTGGGCCTTGGAAATTATTTACAAAAAAGGACACCCCTAGAGTCTTCTTTATGCACTTTTCATACTCCCTAAATAGGAGAATCTATCCAAGTGATTGTGTTCTTTCACACTCATTAATAGGGCTAGAAATAACATCTATTTGGTCCAAGTTTAACCCATTTTCTGGCTAATAGATTAATTAGGAAAAAGGAATACCTTGGGGGATACGTCACACGGACGAGTTTTCTCAGGTATCAGTTTATCTCCTTTTTGGGACTGGGGAACTAAACTTACGAAAGGAACTATAGTTCTCCTTGGTATAAGTTTAAACCTTTTCCAGACCTCAAAGACTCAACTTATGAAAAAGGTGCAACTCAGGAGATTCATCTCGCTGAGAGAGTATTCTCAAGTATTTTTTTATCCTTTTTTAGGCTTCAGGATCTAATTGTATAAAAAAAACACTTTGGAGTCTTCTTTTAGTGTTTTTCCAGACTCTCTAAACGTGAAAAACCGTCGATCTTACCTTCTTTGGGATCATAAAACTTTACATTCAAGGAATCTCATTGTGTCATTTTGTAATCACATTGCATGTATCATTCTTGCGTCTCTGGACTAATGTCGGATCCATCCTGTTGTGGTTGAACCTTTAGAGCATTCCTTAGGTGCAAGCCTTGCAAATTGTTTTCCTTTGCGATTTGACACCTTGACCTATTGAGTAATTTTCCTAAGTATCCTTATCCTAGACATGTATCCTTGCACTGAGCATTAATATGTTCCATGCACTTGGAACTAGTTTTCTTTCCCACAACACTTGTTCCTCCTTTGTAATGTAGTATTATTTTATTCTTTTTCAAGATCATTAAATATGTGGAAAAAAAAATCAAATATTCCAAAAAGAGGGGATGGGAAACGTTTTCTTTTACTGGAAGTAATCTAGTCACCCTTGGACAAAGCACATCCTTCAGTTTTTTCTACAAGAATTGGGATTTATTACAACCTTAGGAATATGTTCTCATTACATATATTTTTTTCCTCCTCCATTTGGTTACTCTTCCAAACATATGGAGATTTTTTTGTTCCTCCTATGCCACAGACTTACGTAAATAACATGCTTCCTGAGTCTTTTCATATGTCGTGCTCTTGTCCAAGGGAAATTCTTAAAACCCAAGTCATCCATTCTGCAATAAGTCTCTTGACCTTCATGATTCGACCATCCTGAGAGTCCTATCAAGTTCACACTCAAAATCAATGAAGTGTGGTGCATGTTGATCGATATCTTTTAGTCTTTCCATGATAATTTTTCGAAGACCTTAGGGTAGTGAATCTTACACTCCTATTATACTCCTACCTGAGTTTTGAAGATCTTGAAGATATTTCTCTAGTTGTGAAGTTATCATCTCTAGCTACAAGAATTGATGCCTCTTCTCATATCTCCAACGACTAAAATCCGAAAAGGATAAAGTTTAAATATTATAAAATATAAGTGTAACCTTATATCACTCAAGTCATCTCACTTTGAATTCTTCGGAGTCAAATTGTGTGTTCCCTTCACATTTGTATGATGGAAAAACTAATAAAAGGGGAATATTTAATGTTATAAAATATTTGTATAACCTTATCATCATCAGGCCTTCGCACTCCAAGATTTCAGACTTTGAATGTGTGTGCTCCTCTCGTTTGTACAATATCCAATCACAAAAAAGTAGTTATTGATATCATAATATATTTAAACATTATAACCTTTATATAATCACTTTGAGAGCTTCTAAATTTATTTGTGTGCTCCTTTCTCCAACCTCTGATAGTCAAACTCCAAAAGGAAAGAAATCATTAATATAAAATATATATATAACCTTACAACATCCAGGCCATTGCACTCCAAATCTTCAGAGTCTAAATGTTCATGATCCTCTCATTTTTCCGATGACTAGACTCTGAAAGGGATTGGTATAAATATTTAATAATTAACCTTAAAATTAACTCAAACCATCACACTCCGAGATGTTTCACACTAAGATCATATATGCGCATCTTGTTTCCCCGATGGATAGAATTTGAAGGCTTTAATATAAATATTTACACGAGAGGATATAGGAAAGTGTATTTTCCAATACTTTAATCAATAAAGAAAACATATTTATCAGAATCTTTCAAAGAGTGCAGTGTGGCTTGCACAGAGTGTAAGTCTCAAATATATGGAACATGGCACAGTTTAATATTTACATAGAAGGGAAAGGAAATAATGGACTCCCCATTCATATTCTCAACTTATTATCCCCAATAAATATGACATTTAACTGGTAACTTTGGAAGTTTACCAATATTTACCAATCCTTTCCATTCATTCAACTTTGTCTAGAAAACATAAAATTGCACATTTACATATATAATTTTATGCAAATTATTTGTTAAAATTATTCTCCAGAATTATTACATTTCTTGGAAATAAATTTCTCCATGGTAAAACTATATTTTTACCATAATTCACTAATCTCCTAAGTATATGCATCTATTTTCTATTTTCAGGATTAATTACTATCTCCAAATATTTCCCCTTTGGACATCAAATTTATTGTGTAATTCATGGTAAAATTTTCCTATTTTTAACAAATTCTAAATTTCATTTATTTCAAATTTAAACCTCAAATTTGTATTTCTCGTTCTTTCTTACTTATTTATTTTTAAAATACTTTTCATCTATTTAACATTGGGATTATTTCATTAGTATCGACCATAGGTCCGAACTTCCTTCCATTTCTGAGTTGAATAAACTTTCCAGACCAACAGAGAGACCAAAACTAGCTGCCTATCCTTCAAGTTTCTAACAAAAATGACATTTTCATAATTTGCAAGTTGTTTTGTCAGTAATATATTGTCTTGAATTTTACTAACATTTGAGGATTAGTTCATATATTCTACCACAAGTTATCAACCATCATTGTGTTCCTAATTTGAGTAGAAACCCAATATTAATAGCTTACCTTTCCAAACAGAGCCAAGTAGAAGCTAATCAACATAGTATGATTTCCAAATTTATTTCAACTTTCCCAGTTAGCTAGACAATCAAAGTGACAATTCCATCATTAAAAGGGATAATAAATTCTTCGATCATATAGCACTACAAATCCATAATATTAAATAAACTAGTCATGACAATACCAAACACAAAAAAACACTTATCTGAATTTTCAGAAATTGTTGGAAATTGTTGAAGGGTATGCCACTTTCCACCCAACCATAGGCATAACTTCTCCTAGTGTTTTCATAGCTATCCACCCCCTATCCAAAGTATTATGCCATGAAGGGAGATTTCTTTTATTGAACATATGAGAAAGATGAAGGCCACTATCCTTCACCTACATGAACTCAACAAACAAAGTCTTCAATCCACCAGGAAAGGGGGATTCTCTTTCCACAAAGAGCTTCAACAACTGTCATACACATCTCAAGGGAGGCATTTTACTGCCCAACAGTCCCTTAGCGCTCTTCTCTCTTAGTTCCTTTTTGATTTCTCAGTCAATCACTAAATTTTTGTAGCCATATTTATCATCTTGATTTGAAGATAGTTTCAAATGATTCCTACCCTCATAATTTTTTTTCCTTCTCTTATCTCTATTTTCTCAAAACCAGAGGAGGTTCTCACACTCCTCTATACTCAGATTTCCTTCCTAGACTCAACTATGTATCTTCCCTTTCCTCTGCCCACAATTTTCCTCTTTTTCTTTCCTTCTATAGAAATATTATGTGGGTTAAATCCCCCAATTCATGGGTTAGATCAGAAACTTCCAGATGGTTACTATGCCCATACTCTCATTGACTCTTAAGAAATACTTCCCAACTACTAGCTTGACTAGTAATAAAATTATCTAGGATAAAGGATTGTTCTAGATCTGAGCAATTTAAATTCAATAGAGTACTAGCCTGGAAGATGTCATATCAGCCATTACTGATTCCACTCACCATTCCCTCTCATGGCATCATATCCTATATAGGAAATCCCCTTCAACAATTGTTCATCATTTTCCTTTTTACATTAGTAGCATAAATATTTTCACTGCCTTCTTAGCAAAGGTTCAACATTTCCCATATCCACACACAATTGATATGTCCATAGTATCTTAGAAAAATACAATTATATTTACTTGAGTTGGGGAAACAGGGGTTTTACAATAATGATGCATTGTGATATTGAGAGGTTGACTTAAATATCATGTCAAACTAGGATATTAAGAGGTTTATAATATAGTTATATCTATGTGATGTTCATCTTGGTAGAGTTATCTTAACTTTTTTATGTACCTAAATGATCATGTTTCATTGCAACATTAAGTTATTTTGACTTTCTATGTTCCTTATTGGTTATGTTACATTGCAAAATTGAGTTATGTGGACCTGCTATGTTCCTCAATGGTTATGTCACATTGTGTCATTCCCTAATTGAGTTATGTCGACCTGCTATGTTCCTCAATGGTTATGTCACATTGTGTCATTCCCCAAGAGTTATGTTGGATTGAAATGTTTGCCAATGGTTATGTCACATTGTGACATTCATCTTGGTTGAATTGTGTTGAATTGTTATGTTTCTCAATGCTTAAGACACCTTTCAACATTCATCTTGGCTTACTTAAATGTCAAATTGTTATGTTCCTAAATGGTTATGTTCCATTGTGACATTCTTCAAGGGTTATATCACATTAATTTTGTTTTATTGTTGTTGACTATGGTTAAATATGGATGAGCGTGTTAACTATGATCAAACATCATTGAATTTATGTCACATTTTGGTAATCATGTTGGATGACTTATGTCAATTGAGATGTTCCTCAATTTTTATGTCTCATTGTGACATTCTACTTACTTGACTTATGTCAAATTACTTTATTCCTTAATGGGCATGTTGTTTTGTGGAATTCATCAAATTTTATGTCACATCGTGACATTAAAAGGTTGAATTGAATATCATGTCAAACTATGACAATAATATTTTTATGATATGATTATATCTATTGCGATTTTCATCTCGGTTGAGTCACATTGACTTACTATTTTCCTCAATGGTTATGTCACATTGTGACATTGATTTATGTATATTTGATATGTTCCTTAATGTTGTTGTTTCATTACAACATTCCCCAATTTGTATGCTAGATTGTGGGTGGGTGTAAGCTAATGATGGTCTCTCATGACACGTTAGTGACAATGAAAACATGAAAAAACAAACAATATGTTAACTTGGAGAGATTATTCAAGGTAGTTTTACAATGAATTTGAATATGGTGTAAAATTATGAAATGTAGAAAATTGAATTATCTTCCTGAATATACAATTTTTATTTATTGAATTTGTGTATAACTATGTGAAATATGATATTTTCTAACAATGGTATGTTATTTTTCAAGAAAAATATAAAGCATATGTTCCATTCGTGAAAGTGTTGAGTACCTTAATGATGAAATTTCCTTAAAAAAATTTGTAGAACTGTAGAGAACACATTGTAGTGTTTGGTATTTTTTCAAAATTTACAATATTAATTTTATATTTTTTAAAAATTATGAAAGTCATTATATTCTTGAAATTACAAGGCCTTGCAGTAGTGTAGGGTACGAGGGTCTTAACATTTTCAAATATTTGTTTATTTATTTTTAGATTGGCAATATTAGTGTGTTCTAGTGTGGCATATAACTTATTTTAAAAATGGTTAAGGTGATAAAAGTTATAGAAAAATTTAAAGAGGTATGTATTTTAAGATTTTGATATATATGTCAAAACAAAAATATATTAAAAATAGTAAGAAAAAATTATTTTTAAAAATGAATTATATTTGGAATCTGCATAGTCGACTCTATATGTGTCTATAATTTTGTCGACAATGGAATATGGATTTGTGTAGGCTATAGAAAAATAACATCAAAAATAGAGATATTGAGAGGTATTCAGGAAAATGG